>DWEI01005196.1:0-11011 GCA_018245875.1 Mysoria ambigua | reverse complement strand
CCCGGGAATCGAACCCGGGACCTCTCGATCGGCAGTCGCATCTGCAACCAACACGACCAACGAGGCAGTCAAATGTTCGTATGTTATTGAAGTAATAAACGCGCTCGTTCAAAGGCAAAGTGAAGTATATCTAGGAAACTTACACATATGAGACGGTTTTCATATTGTTATTGAAGGCGCGTGTAACCTATAAACAAAACACATTCTTTGCCAGTGTCCGTTTTCAAGGCTTTATTCGTCAGATTTTACGGGCATACTTGCGAAAAAGTCGGATGATAAAAATGGTTGACGACTATGATCATGACAAGAATATTAACTGAATATGTACATACAGTTGTACATTAATCTATTTCGTAAACTTTAGCATAATGTCATCTTAAATGTTTACTTATAATATATGTTTGTTATAATAAATGAGGTCATTGCTTATTAAACCATCTTTGATTTTTTTTGATAGGTATATTGATATTCTTATAGTATTGATATGATATTGCCCAGCGCTTGTACTTTGATCAGATTTTTATTTTTATTTTTCTCATAAAATTTGTTACTTTTTAGTGATACTTAACTATACTTTTAATTTCTTGTCAATTTGAAATGTAAACAATTTAAGTATTCGGCCGCAAGTAAACCTCAAAGTTATTTGCGTCACAATCGCTGATATATAGATGGAATAGAAATAAATGCTTCTTGCTACCGTGACACGGCATACAAATTACGCGAAAATCTAGACATGGGTAGAGATTAAGTGAGTTACGCCCAGAAATCAAATTTAATGCTATGAGTTGTATGAGTACCAATGAAGTTGAATTACATTTTTTATGTAATATAATTGGTGCCATTTCGATGACGGTCGATCGTGACACTGGCCCGAGAAAACTGTATTATTAAAAGTTACCCGCGTTGTCATATTCAACGCACTAGCGCGCCGCTGCTTTCAAGGGTCCTAAAGGACGCCGACGACGTCAAGCTCATGCATTACAATGTTGCCATGATCCAAAATCAAAATAAAATTTATGATCTCATTTTGAAACAAGCTTTGGTTATTAATATTAAAACAAGTTTACAGGATTTGATGCTCAGCAGATACATCCGCTTGTTCATTTTGAACACTTTGATGAATTCTATATGAAAAAATTATAAAAAAAAATTGAGGAATTTCAAAAAATTTATTACATAATTAGTACATGATGTTTATCTCTTACTTTTGGTAATGTAGTTTTAATTCACCTTTGATTAGGGCCTTTTTTTTATACACACTTCATACAATTTCTAGTTAGGCGTAGCAGATAAGGAGAAAATAGGAAATGTCATATATTCGACGTCAATAAAAACTTGGAAAAATAAACTCCGTCGATATTGTTGGCGCACACGCAATAATTGCTGACGGAGTTTTTGCGGCTGCCGAGAAATTATAAAGAAACGCATTACGTTCGCGAATGCGTCTCCGGCTCTAAGGGCACTTAGGCGCACTGTACATGCACTGTTTCTAATTAAATATTTTATCTTGTTTTAGTTTCAAAAATTTTTATATTTGATTTGCATAAAAGTATAAATTTACATTTACTACATGAATTCTCCGTAACATATTATTATATATTTGACAACGGTAACAGCCTTGCCATTGTGTAAAACCAATATTAATAAGAAACGTTTTACTAATATAAATAGAAATTATCTAATACAATTTGACATTATTATACAACTATTCATCATTGATGTTCGTCACTGATAACATGCTGCCATTTAAAGTTGCGCACGTGAACTGACCCTTAATCCAATGCGCGTGCAGGACAGGTGAGCAGCGATAATCTTGCGCGCTGCGCCCGCGCCCACAAACGGCGTGACCTTTCCGTAATTGAATAGGCATGCAGTTGAGCGCACGCATCGTACGCACGCGATCGTTTACCCTACTCGTATAAGACTGCATTTTCTCCGATAACCCCCGCAACGTCGGCGCCAGCTGATAAGCCAAATGTGTTTACCCAATATACGCATAAACAATCCAAGTGATTCACTTTGAGATGAAGCTTTAATAAATATTATTAAGTCTGTCAACAAATGGGTGTGATTAATGAAGACCGGTAGGTAGAGGAATGGCGAACACTCAGATGTATCACTAGTTACGTTTACGTCGCACTATGGAATATGTTGTGCATTGGACACATATCCAGTCTGTAGGACACTACTACAAAATCTATATCAGAAAATTTTGTAGTCTTCGACCCGGGAATCGAACCCGGGTCCTGCCTATCGGCAGTCGCACTTGCAACCAACATGACCAACGAGGCATTGTTGACTAAAGACTAGACTACCTCATATATTATAGTACATATTTAAATGTGGAATTACACCTTTAGCTAACTGTACTTCGTGTTCTTAAGGTATGAAAAATGTAGTTAAAATTGTATTATTTGCGTTCTGACGATGCATAATATCGTTTTTGCTTCTGTAATTAATTAGAATTACTTATAGGTACGGTGTTTCGGATAAGACTAATAACGCTGTACATTCTAAAGTTAATAATCCAACATGGACTAAGACGCAGGGACGCGTCTTGCAAGAAGAAAAACAAAACCAATATACAGATATATCTATATTATTTGGACATTTGCTACCTTGTACACCGATGTGCCAGGTTAGCCGTCATATTGATAAATTATTTAAGATATAAAAGCGACTTGATATATTAAATGAATAAGTATCGTAGACATTGCAAGCATGATGACCTAGCCAGGTGACCGCGCAGAGTAACCGGCGAATACTGTTGGTTATCTTTAATTACGCTTATGCAATTCGTAACTATAATATGCATAGGTATTTTTATTACAGTAAATATACTTTAATAATTCACATTATATTCCTAATTAATATATTGTTTTGCCTCAACAATATATTAATTATTCGTTTTTTCGTCTATAAATTAGACTGACGACAGACGGAGCTAAGCGAAAATTAAAATTAAGAGTTATTAAGAAATACACTTCTATAAAATGCAGTTCTATAAATTGAAATACAATTGTGTTCTAATAGCATTGCATAATGTATACAATTAAATAATACACAATGATATTCGCGCCTTCCCCCATCAGAGTAATTGTAATTTGCATCTTTGTGAACGATTCTGTCTTATAAAGTTATTTGTACTTATAAGATTAAGTAATCTCACTGATTGTCCCGTTGGTCGCGTAGTTGCAAGCACGACTCCCAATCGAGCAGTCATGGCTTCAAATCCAAGCTCAGGTACCATTAATTTTTTAAACTTAAAATCTCTAGTAGTGGTTCCTAGTCTAGAAATATGCTAGATGTATGGTTATAGGTTTAATGAAGGGACGTAAGCGTATGTATGTATTACATTCGTCTGCTACTGTTTCAAAATTACAAGCGTGATGTTACCTGAAAAAATAATTGAAAATCACACCTAATGGGATTCTCGTAACATTTTCAAAGGAAAGTGAAATGTTAGAATTCGCGATGGATGACGATAGTTACAAAACTCTCATTGAGAAAGAAGTGGGAGCAGTGGTACGTTCATGCAGGTGATAGTGGTGTAGGAAATAAACGTTAATACAATTTCCCATTCAAACATTAATATATTTTCAATTATTGCCCACCTTATATGAATCATAAATCGAATTGACAACGTACCGTATAATTTAGAAAGAGCTTCCCTGCGCTGGCGCATGATAAAAAGCACCCACGTTTAATCAAATTTATTACCGCTCTATAGCTCGCTAATAAGATTCATTAGTGTACGTCCTTATTAGAAACTACTATAATGCGACCACACCGTAGAATAGTTACGAACTCTATGAGCTAAACAAAGCGTAGAAATTTTTTTTTTGCTTATTCGCAGTCAACACGCAAATGTGTCCTCATAAATGCAGACCAACATTATCTATTGCTGTTCTTTATGATTTATTTACTTTTATAATATGTGTTTTTTTTATAACAAAGCTAATTAATAGTTTATTAGACTAATTGACATTAACGACCTGTGGTTTAAATATTTGCCGTTCGTTTTCATTGGTTAGAACACACGCAAATCGACTGCTTATTAGGAAAACGGCTGGTGCCATTAAACTGACGATGAATAGCATAATATTTGCCTAAATGTACTACTATAATTATATTATTATAATAGCATTAATTATTTAATTATAGAAGACAGTTTTATTATTTCAGATTTCAGTTAATGTCTTCGTTCGAGCTGTAATATTGTATATTTTATTTGTATTGTTATTTTATCCTTCATCGCACTATTCATGAATTTACTTTTTGAGTATTCTATATAGACAGCGAAATAGACTATAATCCATATCCATTTAAAACTTTACTAGTGTTAAAGAGTGAAGTAATAAAATCCAACGAATAGACCCACAAAGTTAATTTAAAAAATAGTCGACGCACGCATTAATTAAAAATCAAATCAATATGAATCCATATGACATATTGATTTGACAGTGATTCAATAATATTGTACTTATAATAGTCTGTATAGAGAAACTGACAAATGAAGAATTGCGGCAGGTCTGTAAGGGTGAATATGTTTGGCGATCAGTACTCTCTGCCTACCCTATGCTGGGCGAGCGTGACGATACGATAATAAAAATGAATTGAGTGTCTATAATTAGACGATACGTTCACATACGGGTAATCGAATGGAAACCCACTTCGCCGGCGGTTGCCCGCTCCCACTGGCCGATGCACATTTCGATTTTTCTCCTTTGATGTGTTCAGTAATCCATGAGCCGACGCTTTCATAGTGTTCGCGCGGATAAACCTAATTTATGTATAAACTCACCGGGGAACGTAAGCGTCATGTAGATACATGTGTAATAGGTATGATGTGTAGAAATATTATTTACGGTCTGCGTTATGTTCGTGTATTAACAAGGGAAAAATTTCATCTAGACTTCCTAATGCTAAAAATGAACCATTTGTTTTATAATTCAAGCGCGTTCAAACAGATGAATCGTGGGAGTGAAGAACACTACTTTGCCTACCTGTTCGGGGATTACAGGCGTGGTGTTACGTTTATATTAAGTACTGGACGTAATGAATTGTATGAAAAACGCAGATATTTTGAACCAGTGCGCATTGCATTTTATTATAGTGTCTCTTTTGTAATTATTGGACATGTATAATATGTATAATCATGATGACATGACCCCCTCAGGCCTACGTTGGAATATCATTTATACAAATATTGGTTCAATCAACATCAGAAGCAGAGTTAGCTATTGCGCTGTTGAAATTATTGTAATTATGTTGGTCTATGACAATAGGCTCACTAGTAATCCATGGTTCGTAAGACGTAATAAGTAAAACGTGCGAGGACTACATTGCTTTGCCTATCGCTTTGAAAAAATACAGGTTTTGATGTTATGCTTAGGTTATGAAATGATTGGAGTGGATTTAGCCCATTCTCGCCAAAAACTTCTCAAACGGACTGCTGAAAGCTGACAGTAAACTTATTGTTTCAGGTTATAATAACTGCGAAAACTACAAACAAACAGAACATAAGTAAGTTCTGTTTAAAAGCGGCACGTCTCAACTTATTTGCGGTAAAAGCTTTCCCATGTAGAGATGGATTTAAAACTAAAATTTAAATTGACGTTCGGATAAAATTCGCAGAAGAGCGGCTTATTTATAGGGGGTATCGCTCTAGTTTCATCTTACATTGGGTCAGCGGGTGGCGTCTGTTTATTGATTCGCTAACTGTCCGGCTAATTTTGGCAAGGTGGACAGGCTGGGCACGGGCCCATAGCTTTATATAGCGGCGGTTTCGCTGTGACGTCAGACGTGTCCGATATAGATTGCGTGCGCTTTTTGGGTACGAAACTGGAGGATTCGCCGTTTTTATATTGATTAATTTCGTGTTATCTTAATATCTAAAAGAAAATAATATCATTGTTGTGTTCTTTAGTTAATAAAGTTTTGTGGTTTTGTTGAACTGTGCAATTATTTTATATTTGTTAATATACTTATAGACTGAACTCAGTGGTGTGCTATGTGCGGCAGAGGACGGGAGTACGCTGATGATGAAGATGATGTTCATGATAATGAAAATGATGATTATGAACTAAATTTATAATTTGACTGCCTCGTTGGCCGTGTTGGTTGCCGGTGCGACTGCCGATCGGAAGGTCCCAGGTTCATTTCCGGGGTCTAACACTACATTTTTTTTTAATTTAGTTGGTTTGGTTGGTTTCTTTTGGTTGTGTTGCGAGCATACTACAAGCCAACGATCGTGGAGCGAGGCAGACAATGTCACCATCAAATGTACCACGACCACTGACAAGATAGCGATTGATTTGAATTTTTGTGTCGGTAATAGTCGATATCGAACCTTCATCGTTCCACTGTTGGAACATGGGTCTCCTCTCAGAACGAGGGCTAATGGCCATAGCTTGCCACGCTGGCCAAGTGCGGGTTGGCAGACTTCACACACCTTAGAGAACAATTTATTTTTCTGGACGAAACTGGAGGATTCGCCGTTTTTATATTGATTAATTTCGTGTTATCTTAATATCTAAAAGAAAATAATATCATTGTTGTGTTCTTTAGTTAATAAAGTTTTGTGGTTTTGTTGAACTGTGCAATTATTTTATATTTGTTAATATACTTATAGACTGAACTCAGTGGTGTGCTATGTGCGGCAGAGGACGGGAGTACGCTGATGATGAAGATGATGTTCATGATAATGAAAATGATGATTATGAACTAAATTTATAATTTGACTGCCTCGTTGGCCGTGTTGGTTGCCGGTGCGACTGCCGATCGGAAGGTCCCAGGTTCATTTCCGGGGTCTAACACTACATTTTTTTTTAATTTAGTTGGTTTGGTTGGTTTCTTTTGGTTGTGTTGCGAGCATACTACAAGCCAACGATCGTGGAGCGAGGCAGACAATGTCACCATCAAATGTACCACGACCACTGACAAGATAGCGATTGATTTGAATTTTTGTGTCGGTAATAGTCGATATCGAACCTTCATCGTTCCACTGTTGGAACATGGGTCTCCTCTCAGAACGAGGGCTAATGGCCATAGCTTGCCACGCTGGCCAAGTGCGGGTTGGCAGACTTCACACACCTTAGAGAACAATTTATTTTTCTGGACTCCAGGTGTGCAGGTTTCTTCACGATGTTTTCCTTCATCGTAATAGCAAGTGATATTTAAACTTAAAACGCACATTTTTAAGAGATGCGCGTCTGGGATTTGAACCCGGTCTCCCGGAATGAGAGGTCGAATTTCAAACCACTAAGCTATCACTGCTTATTATAGTATTTACTATCGCTAATAGTAATTACTATCAAAATACTGAGATCCTATAAGTATTTATATTTCATTGTCATATAAATATAAGATAACTATAAATATAAGATAACCAATTATTATACACAACATTTTACTGAAGCAATAATATTTTTGATAGATCAATACATAATTTTAATGTAATGTAATGTAAACGTAATTTCATTTTCTTTCAAAGTATTTACCTATCTGTGTGTGTTCGTTCGCAGTTTAGTAGCAGCTGGTTATAACGTCAAAACATGTGTATTAATATCTTACTTTTTATATATACCTGTACTGTATTTATTTTAATTGATTAACTTTGTAGTAACAAGGAGATTAATACACATTACGCTGTGGTTAATGTTAATAGCTCAAAAACTTTGTACAAATAAATGTCTAACAGACTTAACCTTTGGTTCGCGAATGCGACGAGGAATGTGCGCGGCGCTCGGAAAGTTGAGCGTTGAACTTTCGCTACTGGTTATATCCACAAGTTTGTCTGTTATTTGAATTTACCACTTTAAAAACAATTCGTCTGTATCTATTGCGTGGATCCGTCGAATATCAAAGTACTATTTTAAGTAAATATTATTGTCGCTGCAAATAAAGAGTTTAAATAGTTTCTATGATTTATGGAAATCAGTTTCTATGATTTACGGAAATCTGCACCCAATCTCTAATAACAGATGTTCCACCTCGGTTCCACCACTAGTTAGTTGTAAGTTAGTAACTCAAGCCACTGGGTGACCGAATGTTCCGCGGTGCGCTCACTAACCGAATAATAATGCAAAAAGGCTTCTTATTAACAATTACAAGTTCAGCTGCGGTTCTTTTGCAGCTAAACTCAAGTTTAAACGACTACGAATGTTACAAATTGTAATGGCGGGTTTTGTTAATAAACTTTCCGTTTTAAATAGTATTCGTTCCTATCGTTCCCTTAGCCTTTACAAAAATTGGCACATTCAGTTGTTTTCCAATAATTAGTGTTTGTCAAATACTTTTGTGTTATAGACCTGATGTGGTTCTTTTACGTTCAATACACTCTTCATTCACAGATGGTTTCGGAGACTTCGGACTCAGTGCAGATTTTTACGATCAAGCATGTTACAGAGAATACTATAGTAAATATCAATACTATAGTAATATTGTGATATCCAAGATTGAAACAAGATTGTAAATAAAGCTATTACAATACAGTTTTGATATTGAAACTTAGGATTAAGGCATTTGTTATTGCGTAACTCGAAATTAAATTATATGTTTGTTCTGAAAACGTTTTAAATTTTTTGTGCAACAATCGTCCTAATGTTAAGTGCATTTCAAGCAATAGGTCAATTGCATAAATGTTCTTGTAGACAAACTGAAATGTGCACCGTTCATTTAGTATATGTAAGAAGGTTGGGACATTGTTGCGAAACTTTGTTTCGGCCGTCGAGTGACGTAAGCCCTGGCGAATATGTAAATAACAAAAACAGCACCAAATAAAATTAGCTAGCTATTTTCTACGGTGTCAAACGCATTTCTGTTAACATTATATTTATCTACTTGAAACGGTTTTAATTCCTGATTAATTTTAATTCATTATTATTATAATAACATCAACTCTCTAGGTTCCTATGGAGTAGGCGCGATAACCGAGGTCAGTTTTCAATCATATTTTTTTTATATTTTCACATCACATAGATGCAGTGCTTGCGGGGAGTCCACTCTGCGGACCCCTTGGGGGAATGCCGGCGTGACGGCATGTTGCGTACTCATCTTGTGCAAGGATGATTCAATTGCAGGTGTGATGATACTCGATTCCTCAACGGAGCGGGAATGTACCGAGTCAGCGCGACGGTTGCGAGAACGGGCGGGCCGTGTGCGAACGGTTCCCGCTGCATTCAGTGATTCATACTCGTGTGAACACTACACATTTTGTCTTTCAATCTTTGTCATGCACTAACATATTACCTATTAGTTTGACGCTGACAACATCGCCTTTATACGAGTCCGCGTATCGAGTACAGGTGGATCAGTGATCAATTAGATCACATTGAAATGTATTAGAGATTATAGGGTTCTTATTGTGGGATTATCTTGGGTAGGAAATACCATTATGCCGTCGGTTATTACATGTATGGCGTTATTGTTGAAGACAACAGCTTAGCCTTATGTCTGCCCTTTATTAATGACAATAACGGATTAATAAATTGATGAAAACAAATTATAATCAATAGTGTAGCAATGATAAATACTGCAAAAAACCTTCGATTAAAATTTCAAAAATGAAACATTGAAAAGGCACACAAAAAACGACAAAAATTATACATGGAATGATTTACTATAACGCTAAAAATTGATTTATCTTGATACAATTTTTCCGTGTTGCGAGATCTATCGTGAGTCTCCCCGCGAACTATCTGCGTGGGCTATCTGTCCTAACTGTACCTCAAACATTCGATACAGTGAATTCATAACGGCCCGCGCAGGTACGCTAAAACAACTCCATAGGCGGCACAATAAATTCACACAATTCTCGGTCACGAATAAATACTTATCTTACGCGTACGATCTTAACCTCGCCCGGGATCGAACCGGGAACTAGACGCTTATATTTCTAACATTACTGTAATGTCATGTTGTCATTAAACGGAAAGTGTCTAAGAATATTAAGAACCTCTTTTAGTTATAGAACTAGGAATACCAGTTAGCTTGTTCTCTTTGTGGTCAAGTAATATGGCAAGCGTCAAGGTTATTTTAAAATGACCTTTTCAGGTGTTTCGAGACATCGATAAACTTTAGCATAGCGTTTAGCCACGCTTTAATCTCTAAATGTACCCGTGGCTACGACAAATCATTACTCCAAAAATCGCAAACAAGATCTAAAAGATCCAGAAAAATATAATTATATTTAATTATACTGCTTCGTTGGTCGTGTTGCTTGCAAGTGCGACTGCCGATCGGCAGGTCCCGGGTTCGATTCCCGGGTCGAACGCATGGCAATAGGCTCACCACGTATTACATAGTTGGACGTAAACGTAACCGGTGAAACGTCTCCCAAGTTCTGCATCCGTCTGCCTACCTCTTCGGGCTTACAGGCGTGAAGTAACGTTTTTTTTATATATTTAATTTTATTGGAGATTACTACTTGAAAGTAATCTTAAGTTATGTCCGTTTTTCAGAACGTAACAAATCCATCAAGTTACATTTGTGTAAGCCGTCATTAAGAGCGGAATTTTTTGCCGGTAACGACGCGAACCAACAATGTTAACAGCGAAGTTCAGAGCATATTATACAAGTATTGCAAAAATGATATTCACAAAGACAAGTGAACATTAAAACCAATAACTCTTGCCTGAGAGACCCCATAACTGTGTCTCGGGCATTGTATGCAGATTTTCCATTCTTATAGGCGTGAAGTTAGCCACCTTTAACAAAATATACATTTCCTATGCTTTACATGGAGAGGTACCCCATTATTTGGTCTAAAGATCACGTTAGATCATATAAACTTTTGTGTTTACGAGCCCCAGATGAATTATTAACGTCATTTATAAAATAATATCGGTCTTATTTAAAATTTTATCATCACAACACTATTTTAATTGTTTCCGAGGTGAAATAAAATAAGAATTTCGAAGGCTAGATAAATTGACTGCCTCGTTGGTCGTGTTGGTTGCAAGTGCGACTGCCGATCGAGAGGTCCCGGGTTCGATTCCGGGGTCGAACG
>DWEI01005195.1:0-11011 GCA_018245875.1 Mysoria ambigua | reverse complement strand
AAGGTTATATGTATTTTTCATACCAAATATAACAAAAATACAAAAGAATAAATTGGTCAAAAAAAATTTTTCCTGTACAGAGCCATCCTAATCAGTTAAGGGTATAAAAATAGCCTCCAATCAATTCTAATACCTACCAAACATACACAAGAAATTCCATACAAATCGTTCAAGACGTTTCGGAGGAGTTCGACTTCTAACACTAACAGGAGATTTTTATTATATGTATTAGATTACTTTTTGAATGTTGTGCATATACTACCGTTAAGGCTGATACTGGGCTCCTTTTGATAGACATTACAGTGAAATACATAAAACATTATGTAGACCTCAGCGCCACCAATCACATGTCCCACCGTTTGTGGACATACTGCAAGATATATTTTCTCCCCAAGCATTTGCGTCAGTAAACATTCGCTTTGTATTCCTTTTGCTATTTATCAACAGATCTGTTATACCTATGCTAAGAATTAGATCAGATATGAAAACTTTCTGCCTACTTGCAATAGAAGGATTATTATAATCCAGTTGGTTATAATCCGGTTGATAATTCTTGGATTTTTCTAATTTGCAGTTTCTAGCAGTGGCGCGGAGTCTAGACTTGCGGCAGGCGACCAGATACTAACTACCTATTCTTTGATAGGATTTAAACGTAACTGGTCGAATCTGGGAGTGTGTTTTACTCCTCTGCCTACCTATGTCACGTTTTTTGTCTTGTAATAACATAAAACCTCAATGCTATTCTCGTTACTCGCACGTGCTGAGACCACTACTCAATCAAGGCTCAAGCCTGAAAGTTGTTCTTTTCAGTCATTTAGATCTCATTATTGGCCCTAGAATGCCTATTGAATAATTCAAGAGGGCAGCTTTATAACGCTAAGCGAAAATGTATGAGGTAGTTTAGCTCCTGCGCTCATTGAAATAGTGTGAGAGCATGTGCGAATATTTTAATCCTACCTAAAGTTTTGTCGAGTGTGTGGAAGTGTGAACGAGTGCGTGTGGTGTGGTGTGGGTGTGTCTGAGTGTATTTAATTATGTATTGTGTAGTGTGGCTGTGTGTGTTGTTCCTTGTTTGTCTCGTTTCTCCATATACAAAAAAATAATCGAATGTACTGCTATCATAAAATTACACTCGCTAGTTTAGACGCATCTTTATATAATTTGTCGTATTGACCTAAATAAAAAGTAGTGTTATATTCAGTAATCTGGATTATGTAACGTCACGCCTGTAATCCCCAAAGAGGTAGGCCGAGGTGTGTAGAACACTTCCACGTTTTACAAGTTTTACCGTTATAGGATATTCCAGCGTAGAATAGATGGTGAGTCTATTGCTATACAGCGGGCCTATATCCAGACTCCGAGCCACTACTAGAGAATCTACATTACAAAAATTATGTATTGTTAACTATTATATTCCCATTACAAGCTATGTTTATACTGGTTGCAAAGGCTCCATGGAAAAAATATTTTAATTTATTGGATGCAGCAGGAGGCTTAATCAACTTTAAAGTTAGGAGCAATATGCTTTTCAAATTATGAGCATGTTAAATGCCAGGTCGTCATAAGTAACCAGTGTTATGTCTAACACTTTTAGAGTGGCTGTGCAAAATGTGCAATCTCGAGCCAAATTGAAAAGGAAATAAAACACCTGCCGGAAATTCGTCACGAGCGCACCGGCTATGAGTTTCCTTCACGAGGCAACTGGAGCCGTCTTTTTGACAGATAGGTAAACATTGAGCAAAATTTCAAATGGTATCAGTAGTTCACTACTGCATTATTCTAGTTTGGAATTACCAGTATTGACTCTGAGCCTGGAAATGTGCCCGATGTATGGCAATAGGGTCACCATCTATTCCATAGTAGGGCGTAACATAACTGATGGAATGTGGTAGTGTACACTGTCTCATTACACGCGTGATGTTACGATATCACTAGTTTACAGTTCACGTAGTTCAATAGCCTCTGCCTGCCCCGTGTGGGATCTGGCATGAATATATAGTAATAATATACATATATTCAAGTCAGATACAAATAAGTACAAACAACTCTCAAACATCTTCGTTTATTTCGTCGGAACACAATCAATTAATAAATTGTACGACCACGATTCGTCTCCGCAGCTTAACGAATCCAGCCAAATTGGATTGACGATTTCGGTAAAATATGTGAAGGGCTTAGCGCTTCTTCGTATCGCGATACATTAATCTGGATCCACTGAGATGAACTACTTCTTTGATCCACCCACTGTCCAAGTCATAAGCAATACGGTTCCAAAAAGTTTTGAGCGCCAACAAATCAGTTTAGACTCCAACGAACTAGATCGACTGGACGAATCAATCTCCGAGCCGAGCAAAATATTTCTGGATTTTAAAACTTTATATTTATCGCAGTAACACTTGGTCTGGATTTATGCGTAGTACACATTGAAAGATTTTGATAATAGAACGTTTACATAACTGGTGAAAATGTGGAAAATATGGCATTGCCTACCCCTTTAGGGAAATACAGGCTAGATGTTACGTTAATTGAATCCAACAAACTCATTCAAGTCCGACAAATCAGTACAACAACGTATGACAGAAAAAGAAAATCTCTTTCGATCTCACTTTGTTGACAACTTTAACATTAACATTTATCAAAACATAACTATTCTTATCTGTTATTTGCAGGGAAATATGTAAAATACGAGAAATAAGACGCCACAAGGAAAATTAAACATATGACACTTTGCTATAATGTTATATATGTATGTTATACATGAGATATGTAAATTTGTCTAACTCACCTTGAAAAGGCGTGAAAGATTGCGATTTAAATGTTCTCATTACGAGAGAAGATGATGGTGTTTGTTGGTGCAGTTGGTCATGGACAAAATTGAATTAAGCAACGTCTAGTAGATTGTAACATGGTGAACTGTCAATAACTTCCATAACATCCGTTGTTCTTATCATACTTTCAAGATTGAACGGCGTTAAATACAATTTACTAATATTCGATTCAGCAATAGGACATTTCGTATTTTAAATGTTTTTCGCTTGACAAACGCGCTTGAATATTCTCCATTGCATTTTGGAGAAACTATTCCCTAACTTTATTAAATAGAGGCACTCATGATTATGATTATTGCTTTGATAGCTAATAATTCATTTTGATAGCTGCAAGCTTCCAACATTATTTAATTAATTCAGCACAAGACGTCTTTACTGATATGAATGTGTCTCGACACGAATTGTTCGATATGAATAATTCTCTTGGTGTATTCTACTTTGGTGAACCTAATCCATATGCAGATTTATTCAAAGTATGAAACACTCTTGTTTGTAAAGCACAAAATAATTTCATAGCAAAGTTGAATGTATCTCTAAAGTAATTGAAAATACAAAGACGATAAATAGAATATATGAGGGAATTTATTAAGATGTGTAAGATACAAAAAATCTACAATATCTAAAATAATCTACAATAATTTGCAAAAAACTTAAGTAACAACCATGCGTTTTGTGAAGTATTTATTATCATCCATGAAGAAGATAGAATCTAATTATTTAGAGAAATCAAAACAATTGAAATTAATATAATAAAAACTCTTATCTGACATTAAAAAGTATCCGCTTTATTCCTGTCTGTTATACTTTTTGAAGATGTTAGAACATCACACGCGTTTGGCAACACACCAATGCAAACAACACGAATCAAGCGGCCTCTATACGAAATATTAGTTTTGTTACTTATATTATTCCCTTAATCTGCGTCGATGGCAGGTTTTCGGGTGATTTATTGGGTCAGTACGCTGACCTTATAACATGTATACAGATTCCTGACATATGTTCTTGAAGTGTACTTACTATTCACTATCATCCGATCCATTGTCTACAGGCTAATATTTTAACAGCTTATAGTTTTTAAGAACTCAGTGAGCGACTTGCTGTATATAACTTAGCGAAGTCGAGTGTGACATAATACATAGATGAATGAAGACTTTTAATATAGTCAACAAATCGAAGTGGCAGGGGATCAATTTCATATCTTGTAATAATTTGACCATATCGAGGTGGAGATAGAACGGATCCCTGATCCTGAATTACAGGGGAATCGTAAGAGATGATCAAATATGGCGCTGGCGGCTTGGAGTATGACTCAACTTATCTAGACATGGATTTGGCCTTGTTGCTTAGTTGCCTTGGTCGCCTACGGAAAAAAATTCCCTCAATGGACGCCTATGTCCAGCAGTGGACTTAAAAATGACTAGTGATAATGATAAAGATGACTTGTAGGACTGGGTATGAATAACGTCTATAATCCCCAAAGAGGTAGGCAAAGGATTGCAAAATACTTCCACATTTCACCAACTACGTTTACATCCCACTTTGGAATAGGAGGTGGTGAGCCTATTGCCATGTAATATATACATATCCAGACTCCGAATCAATATTAGAAAAGCCAAAATAGAAAAAAATGCTGTGCCCAACCCGAAAATCGAATCCGGGACCTCATGAATGGTAGTTGCAGTAATATTTTATTCAACCCGATCGACAGAGGCGCTTGCTATCAACACGACCAACGAGGTAATCCAATTGAAGTTTACATTAACTATACTGACGCCAGGAACTATTTTTTACGTTTCATTTAATATTGAGTTACTAAAAAAAATAGTGCTTATGCTCGTCTACCATCAGGAAAGATATCAGTAAAACGCAAGCCTATGGGTAAATAAAAATCAACACTCCGCGGGTAGGATATTTTAAGTGAAACCTTTGAACGCCTTTAATATATTTCCAAGAATTGCCAGGGTCTCTCCAGATAGTTAATATTGAACATTAAGTACGGCAAAAACACATTCGTTTGGCTTGGCAAGTATCATACTTCATATAATAAGGGCAAATAATAAAGTGTTTTTTCACTCATACCGGTTGAGAAGCCCGTTTTCGGGCTAATGCGGTAAGCATACCCTCATGGAGGATATGGTTTTCGTAAAAGAGTGGAAGTTAGGGACTTGTTCGTTAAATACTCGTACATAGAATACAGGAATGTGGGTCAAATTTATCCTATTTTAAGGTGAAGTTATACTAGGGTACGACTGAAGGTAATTTTCTTATGCTAGTTACAAAATTGGTGATTATATAACGGAAGATGGTCAGGTTCCTTCGGATTGCCGTATCGATATTTTTATTCAAGTATACTTGCCATTTTGAAACACAACTCTTGCTCTATTTTAACGTCTTGGCAAGATCATACAAGTGTTTTAATATTGTGAAGTCCAAAATATTACACTAACTAAAACAGGGGTAGTGTAACAAGAAGTCTGTTTGGACACCAAGAGAATGCAACTCGAGAGGGCGTTTAACACTTCTTGACTCACTCTTTGTTACTTGTGAACCGTTTTACCTTCACGGTGAGAGGTTTTAGCTTCAATGCGGTTTGAAGCTCTGGACTTCAGAAGAAGTTATTATTGAGAAACATCAGGGAGTGGACAGGCATTACCTCTTTCGAACAACTCGCCTGAACATGGATAGAGAGAGGTACCAGGAAGTACTGACAAACCTTCAGTGGTGAAAAAGCACAATAAGAAGAAGTATGGCAATAGACTTCCAACCAATGCTACTTTTATGTATCACTGTCTACTTTCCAAATAAAATAAATAGATAACATAATTAAATTAACGAATTGCAAGCGAGTCGATGTTATTATTCTATGTAATTTAAGTTTACTAAAGAAAAATAAATTAGAAGCGAATTTTGCGCGAGGCCATTAACAAAATAATTTCCAGCTGTAAACGTTTCATCTATTTCTGCTGACGTTCGCTCTCGAACAAAGCGGCGCGGCCTCCAACGCTTTGATGATAGACAGGCTGCGCTCCGCTTGTTGACTAACGACGCTTTTGTATGTGAAAAGTAAGTTTGACAAAATACAAACCGTAAATTGTTATTTTTTTTTCTCTCTATTTTACTTTTAAATGTTACTTGTAAATGTTCTCTGTTCTCAGAAATGATGTTTTTGTTACGTGTTTAATTTACCCTACATTTCTATATACAAATAGCTCGTTATTGTTGTAATTAAGTTCGTTATTTTTGTGAAACCATCTGATGTAAAACTGATTTTATCTTTTGCGTCAATTTAAAATTATCAAACGCAAATATCATTTAAAATTTTCAAAATGTAAGTAGATATAATTTTAATATATACAGTAACAAAAAAAATATGTTTAATTGACGAAGCGGTTGAAAAATATTATATTCATAAGGTCGTTATGGATTTGAACTAATATTTTCAAATATAGAATCACTTATTAGCGTGTTTTTTTTTTCAAATGAAATTATGCAGCTATCTCGGCCAATTATTTTCGACATTCAATGTCATTGACGCCATGTAGTATAGTAAATATGTACATACTTACGTACATATTAACACCTCGCGATAGTTCCTTACGGGGTAGGTAGAGAACACTGCGTGTTAAATATGCTTTTCCCACAGTCATCCTTGTCTTCACACATGTACACCGGTTTCGGAGACTCTGTCTCCATCATCAGTAATAACGTAATTTATTTGGCCCAGATAGGTCAGTCGTATTGGCACCTACGTCCGTCCACATTCCAATATTCGCAACATCAGCCATCACAAGTCTGAAGTTTCAATGCATGTCCTTTATCACTTTCACACCGATAATCTCTCTCATACAAAGCATCTTCCTTACAAGCATAAATATTATTACTTAGAAATACGAACTATAAAGTAGATGAATATATGATTTTTGTGTTTATCAGATAGGGGAGACTTCTAGAAATTGTGAAACGTCTAAATTATTGAATATTCTTGACCGAAATCACAAACATTTTACAGTTCACTCAAAAATTCGAATCATTATGAGAATTGGTTGTATAAATTACTTTAAAATAACAAAAACCCTAAATTAAATGAAAACGAAAAATATTCTTGCCTTAAAATGTAATAATAATATGTAAACGATTTAAATAAAACTAGCAAAAATGTGTTTTTCATTTACCTTAACAATAATGACTTTAATGTTAATGAACAAATATTTCAAAGTTATTCAATTTACAAGTAATCTGAAATTTTATTATAACTTTTACATCTAAGACTGGTCGAATCTTAGTCATCTTAAATTCGTCATTTGCACAGTCGAAAGACTTGTTTACACGTGCAGATCTGAAGGTACAAATGATCATAGCGTCAATGCCTGACACTGACCCCTTTAAACCTTTTTCGCGGAGTACCTGTTATGCAAAAATCAAATAGCTATTTCCGCTCACATTTGTACCCATAAAGCGCTCCAGCCTTCGACGTTAGCCTTCGCCGAGATAAACGTCGCTCGATGATACCTGACCGTCGTTGGCGAGCGTTTGACCTCTACATGAATGAATGAAAAATGACGTGTGAATAAATGTAGCGGTAAAGTGTATACAATGCGATAAAAATGGATGTACACTGGTAATGTGCATTGGAGCAGCGTGGTAGAGTATGTCCCAAGGTTACCGTAAAGTCAGTAAGCAAAAAGGATCACAGCCGCGTGGGTATAGCACAGTCGGTCCGTCGAAACGCCTATCTCGATCAATCCTCGTTTGTCAACAATTTTGGTAGCTTCGGGACAGAGTAGACATAAGAGGTGTTTGTGATGAGACGTCGTAGATATCTTGCATAAAATAGAAGCGAAGTGCGAATGGATGTTTGAAAATATCCCGCGGGAATACATAGTTAGGAATGACAACGATTCGCTTACGAGTTAAGGTATCAGCAACACTAAGCATTGAAACACGATAAATTAATTAGAAGGGACGACAAATATACACTTTCTGATTGGTCTTGAGAAGTCGTGAACTGATCTACTAATAATTTAGTATCAAGGAAATTTCAATAAACCATGATTTATAACGTAATAAACGTCATATCACGCTTGTAATCCGCGAAGAGGTAGGCAGAGGAATGGAACATTCCCACTTTGCACTAGTTACGTTTAAGTCCTGCTACGTATGGAATAGGTGGTGAGCCTATTGCCATACACGGGACATAAATCCAGCCTCTGAGTTAATACTACAAAGTCTGAATTAGAAAAAAATTGTAGTGTCTGTAGTTTAAACCCAGGATCTCAGGATCGGCAGTCGTACTTGCAACCACCACGACCAACTATTATTTATAATTCATCATTATCATCATCATCAACATTATTATCGTTTCACAGACCTTCTATGAAGATGAAAAGGGTTAAAAAGAACATATGTATGTGGTTGGTCACATATAAGTTAGGAGACTTCACACGCTTTATAGAAAATATGAAGAACTCTACTAAGGTGTACTGGTTTCTTCACAACATTTTTGCATCACCGTTATAGCAAATTATATTTAATTTCAAAACGCACATTTTTTTCTCAACAGGTATGCGCCAGAATTAAGGACGGTAAATTCTAACCCACTAGGCTGTCATTGTTCTCATGTATTGGGATTTGCTACTGAATATTAAATTCATGTACCCTCTGCCCTTGTAACATGTTTCACGGTTCGCAAGCGGAACCTCAAGTGCTAAATTAAACTCATCTAATGTAATTTTCTCATCGTTTACATCCAAATAAGTTGAATATTTAATGGTTGAATTTTTTGTTTAATACCGTTAATGTTCCAAACATTTACGGTATTAAACAATATTCGAAATTAATGAATATACATATATCATCTGATTTGAAATTCAGCAGTTAAAGTTGATTACTGCCCACACCGCAAAAGACGCGGTGTAACGATATCATAGTATTAATCGCTGTCTTCATACACGTTCGCTGATTTCGGCGCCAGATGTCAGTCTATTCTTACCGATCTCACGCACTTCATGATTATATCCATAAACAGCGAATATCTTTAACAGTTTAAGTACGCGCTATTAATTTACACGCGCGAGTTAATCCACAAATTCACTGGTACGCCCACTACGCTGTGGCACTACATGGTATGGAAGGTAACGTCTGTTGTACGACATATAATTACACTTAAATCCCTTTGACGTTTCCTGCTCGTTGATTACAAACGTTGTAATATATTAACTCGCGCATTTTGTGTGATCATGCGTATATTGGAATTATATTGTTCGTAATATTGTGCAGAGTTGATATGTCGTAGAAGTGGCAAATGGTAATGTACGGCGGGACGGAAAAAGTTCTACTGTCTCTCCTATTACATTAGATTATATCATGTACTTCTGTCATCATCACCATCATTATCAGCCTATCTCAGCCCACTGCTGCACATAGGCCCTCCCCATAGAGGCCCACCGTGTTCTGTTCTCGGCTTACAGCATCCAGTCCCTGCCTGCAGCCCACCCCAGATGCTCATCCCACCTGGCCGGAGGGCGGCCTACACTACGTTTACGAAGCCGCGGTCTCCACTCCAGAACTCGCCTACTCCACCGACCGTCCGTCCGACGGCAGACGTGACCAGCACTACAGCGTGCTAATTTTTTGAGCTATATCGGTGCCTTTGATTTTCTGTCGAAAAGTTTCATTTCTGATCCTATTGATCAGAGAAACTTCGAGAAGACTCGACGTAGTTTACCAAATGCTGTCCAGTCCACCTGAATTCCCGACTCAGCCTCTTCCTCTTAATTGTTTCTACCTAACTGCAAGATTTGCCCAAGGTATATATATGTATATTTAATAAGGTATATATTGTATATTTAACAAGGTATATTTAATAACAAAATTTATTAGGCATTGTTGTTTAATAATTATACAGATTATATGATTTCCATTTATACAGATCACATAAGTTAATAAACATATTTAGATACCAGTAATAATTTTATTAAACAGCAAATTAATTTTGTTCGTAATGTATCCAAGCCATCCATTATCTGCTGTCATACAATGAAATGATAACCGCTACTGAACGTATGATTTGTAATTGCAAAAATAATCATTTTGTTGCCGACACATTAATGGTATTTGTTATTTATAAAGGTTACGCTATAGCTTAGTGGGTTGTAATTCGACCTGTCACTATGTGCTATTTTACTGAAAACGTATATGAATTAGTACTTATTAATTATAATGTCATGTTTAATTAATTGGATGTCACACAATAACTGTTCATACCATTTACTTTTTGCTAAAGTATATGTAATATATTTAGATTCATTGACGTCACCATTTTACGAGTCAACATCGCGAATCACGTTGACGTATTGTTGAATACGTTGTTCCCACTTAGCAGAAGTCACGACACAATGGCACGTCACCGTCAGATAGGCTGAAATCTCTCGTAACGTATTCCATCTACATACACAGAGAAGATTTTATCATAGTAAACGCGACACATATGAGTCCTGTGTCGGGTTCAGCGGGTGTTATATGGAAGGATGGGAGTTATATAGCTTCGTCAAAGTTTAAAATACTGTCGTACAGTGCTAAAGCGTTGCGAGAACTAATATTTGAATATTAGCTTTGACTGAACTTGGTTTCAGCTATTTGTTGCTTAAGTTGCTACTTGGCGTAACATTTCGCCTGATATCCCCGAAGAGGTAGACAGAGAAATGCAGAACATATCCACGTTTCACCAGTTTCGTTTACGTCCCACTAGGTGGCGAGCCTATTGTCATACACTAAGCACAGGCACAGTACTTGCTGTACTAGAAAATATAAGTGAGAAAAACACGCTAACAGGCGATTAAAATATATATAAGTGCAAAGTCTTTAAGCATAGCAACAACTTTTATAGGTGGTTTAAATATTGTTTAGTTTTACATTTTACGTTCAGTGCGATAATTATTCAATAGTAAAATTATATTGGGTTAAATTCATTTTTAATTTATAAATACATATATCGTATATATGATTGATGATATTGATGCCGGTCATAAAAAATATACTGCAAAAGCATCTGATCTCTTTGAGTATGTAGTAATTAACAATTGAATAAAAAAATTGTACTAATTATGTAAAGGTCATCGAGTGGCGACCACGTCTCGGTAAGAGGAGCATAGGTCGCCCTCCTACCAGGTGGTCCGACGACCTGA
>DWEI01005194.1:0-11017 GCA_018245875.1 Mysoria ambigua | reverse complement strand
TAAAACCTTGAATTATGGCCGTCCCATTTCCTCCATACTCGGGTCCGCGTGAAATCAAATCGTAGTTGGCCTTAGTAAAAAATGTGTTCGTAAAACATATGATATGCTGCGTATGAACTGGGGCCTACGATGAGTTGAGTTTTATTTTCTGTTCGTGGTTGGACAGATGTCGAAATGTACGATATTATTCTATCTATTTGAAGAAAAACAGGAGTGATGTTTTAACGTATTTTGTCTGCCTATTGAGCACGTCATTTTATACTGCTTGAAGTGGGCTGTACATCTCCACAAGAAAAAAACAAGCATATTACGATCCTTAGTGCAACAATGGTTTCAGGGCAGGATGTCTCTATCCCAGCAGCAAGAGATAGCGAATGTGATAAACTTGCTTGGTTAACTTTGCCATCGTTGCCCATGAGGACATCAGTCTGTCATGAGGGGATTTCAGAGAGAATCGCAGGAAATACTTTTCTGTCGTTCCTGGAACACTCTCAGGAAATAAAACTGAACTGGGCCAATAAAGACAAAAAAAATAGGCACTGTCACACATTTCATAAATGTCCAATATTTTTAGACCAAACTACAAGAGCAGGTACGCCGCTTCGAACAAATAAAGCTTTAGTATTCCTTGGAAAAAATTTGGACCGGATGTTTCAAAGCCGAAGCCAAACGGAAAAAGCGCGTTCACGCCACTTCAGTTCACATTTTTGTGTATCTATACGACAATATTCAGGCAGTATTGAACTTGTTGGGTTAAAGCGGTCTATTCATGGCTTTTTGTTGAACTTAATGGGTACGTACGTTTTGTACTATAGTCCAATCTTCTCCAAAGCTTCTTTGCGAGAACACCACGTTATCCTATACATTTCTCCTTGTAACGTAGAGGCGGTTTTACTACAGCTCTAAGCCATGGGTCTCTTCGAAAATGGTGCTAAATCGTTCCGCGATGACAATCCTCAGTCCCTCTGGTGCGTGTACTTTACCGCTTCCCTGTGCGAGCTTGAAAAGAAACCGAAACGAACATTTAGCCGCCTCGTTTCTACGTTCTGACGTCAGCAGCGTTCCATTTCCACAAACACGTAAATATGATGACGAAACCACAAACGAAATTCCGCAACATTTACGACTAAAGTCACTTTACGACAGCAAAGAATCTACATCGTAATTCTGCTTGCCGCGTGAGGCTTATTTTATGAGTGAGGTGTGTGCTTCACTAGCCGCCGTACTCGCGGCAGCAGGGCGAGCCAATAAGATAGGTTCGGGATTCATTTAATATCATACTTATAATTTTCTTATCTTAGTTACACATACGATTAGTTGTACTGCTTTATGTGTGAAAGTAAATGAAGTAAAAAACTATTAAAATGATACCGTATTTCGGTACGACATGTATTGTATTTTTATTTGGAATTAAATGGTTTAATACATATTCAATTTGAATTCATCATCATCACCAATTTGTTCATTATTATTTTTCACTTATGGAATAACACGCATGCACTTATGGAATTTCACGCAGAAATCCATAATGTGACAAATTAAATGGTCCAACCAAAATCAACCATCGCTTATCGCTAACCTTCTTTTGTAGGACACACATTCTAGAACCGCTAACCTTCTTTTGTAGGACACACCGGTAGCCTGTTTTATGGCTGATTCGGGAAAACTCAGGCTTAGTTAGCAATATAAATGTGTTGGCCAACGCGTGTTACCCCTTACTACATTTAGGCGTTAAGTTATCCAACTGCTATTTTGTCGAACGGTTGGTAGCAATATCGACCGCCGATCAAGATTTCCTGGATTCAATTTAGTCATTTTAACTTCAAATTCTAAGTAGTCACACGGAGTATGAATCCGTGCAAAATTGTGCTCAGCTGAATTTGACATTAGATTCGTTCGAATTTCGACCAAAAAACCGCTTAAAGACATTTCCTTGCCTCGAGGCGAAAAGAAAGGAAGCTAACTAAAAGCCAACTCTTGTGTGGTTTGGAACTCGATTTAAGACTTCGCTAAAGGAACTCTATCCGTTCGATGAAAAATCAAATATCTGCCAACAATTTATAAGCGGAGAAATTTTCTACTTTGA
The DNA here is from genome assembly GCA_018245875.1 of Mysoria ambigua. Taxonomy (NCBI): domain Eukaryota; kingdom Metazoa; phylum Arthropoda; class Insecta; order Lepidoptera; family Hesperiidae; genus Mysoria; species Mysoria ambigua. The sequence goes on along the minus strand of DWEI01005194.1, from coordinate 8,931 downwards.
AATGTCAGGTGAAACTTTTGAATTAAGTTGAAGCAAAATACTCTTTTACCATTTTTTTAATGTACCAAAATGTATGTGTTTCCCGCCAAAAAAGTACACATTTCGCACAATGAAGTGTCTGTGGAGATGTATTTTTGGCAGCTTCGCTGTGATTACAGGGCTTCTGTCTCTTTGACGAAAGATCTCGAAATGAATTCTCTGCCCGTTCGTCATTGTAATTCGACAAAAGGTTATTTTTGGCGAAGGACACAATAATTTAAAAAAAGCATATGGATTTGGCCAATACTTTTTTGACTTTTTATTTTTTAAACGAAAATATCAGAAATTTCCACTAAAATATTCTAAACGTAAAATATGCATAGTAAGACTTCATGAGGCCTTTATAACATATGAAAAAAAAACCTAATTTAACATGACTAAAACGTTTATTTTACACACATATTATGTATTGAAATTATAGGAATAATTTTATCGCGGTGGACCGAGAAGTCCTGAATTTAAATTCAGGGTCGAGCACTATTGGATTTTTTTAAAATTTCGAGTAGTAACTCAGAGTCTGGATAAGTGCCCGGTGCATGGCAATTAGCTTACCACTTTATCCAAGGAAGATCAACGTAACTGATGAAAAGTGGGAGTGCACTAAACTCCTCTGCTTACCCATTCGAGGATTACAGGAGTGATGTATCGTTAATGTTGTCATAATTCGATTTAAGAAAAAGAGTGATGGTTATTTTTATATGTAACGAGCTTTCCTCCTTTTTATAATAATTTATCTTTTCTTACTCAAAAAGATATCGGGGCGAAGTAAAAGTTTATTTAAAATCAAACGTTTCTTAATATGACATTTCCTTAAAATACCACCTCGAAGCGGACAAAATTTCCCTTGAATCGTTTTTTTAATTACTTCCAGAAAACCGATGAAAAACAGGTAGTAATTTATGGCAGTAAAATATAATATTTTAAAACTCAGTAGAAAATATATAATATTTACAACGTCCGAGCATGATTTATGGATATTTATTTAATATCGTATTCAAGTATAATGCTCATAGAGCCATAATCATTCACAGACATCGACTTCTTAGAGCCTCCCAAGTTATAAGCATTACATAGATATAAGTTATACAATCCCATAGCATTTTCTGTACTTTTCCATATTTTCTGCAAACATATGAAGATAGGATCGCTATCTTATTTCGAATATTGTCTGCCGATCATCGTACATCGTCGTAACATCTTCGTTACACATGCATACGTATATTAGTACTGACTCGACGAAGAACTTAATTTCTGCCTGTACATCGGTACAAAAAATCAACATTGCCTTTTCTCTTCATCACCAAATATATTTATTCTTTCACTGTAACATCTAAGTCGCACGCCCTTGTGAAATAACGAGGAACAGAAAACTCTAAGGAATTCCTCACGATGTTTTTTTGTATATTAGTATCGTGTTAACAAGTTATGTTCAGTCAGAAACGAGTAGATGTTTGTGCCAAGATTTGAAACCCAAACTCGCGGAGTGAGAAACTGTAATTTGTGTCACTAGGTACTACCATAAACTAACAAAAGTAAAACTTGACTTCTTTTATTTTCACATGTACAATTCAAAAAAATATATTGGATACTAATCTACAACAATACCACAAGAAAAAGAAAACAGTTTGTACACAAAAATGCAAAGTTATATAGCATTATGCAATTGGCGATCTTATAGCTCTAGTAGCGATTAAACCCATGCAACTTATTTGCATGCACGTATATAAACATATACAATTGGAGTCTGATTGGCAATAATGGTTGAACATAATAGATCAACACGGGACCGCCCATCGTGTCGTTACGTCACTAAACTACATCGCAACATTATGCAACGCCTTGATGCGATGAATCAAATAATTCAGTTGCATGATTACAATGTAAACATCCGAAAGCAACCATTATATCTTTTAATAACTAGACACACTTCCTTCCACAATGTAACGGCTGCAAATTTTTTCGGTACCCCACTGCTGGACGCGGGCCAATTCAAATGAAAAAGGCTTGAACAAACTTTTAATTCATATTGCTTGAGATTACATAATACGAGTACAAATCAGCCTGAATGTATCATCTTAAGCTACCTTGCAGACGTCTATTGAGAATCAATAATCCTCCAATGAGAAGAATTCGCACCGCCAGCTTAGCGTGTACACCAAAGTGTGACGTCACAAAAAGGAAACCAAAATCATTTAAAAACTCATGTCGTGTAGGTAAAAGAGATAATTAAAAGTTTCGTGCGGGCATATTGTATTTCATGATACGACAGACAATGTAAATTGGTCCCGTAATACTCGTCCTCTATCACTGTGTACGAGTAATGACGAACATATTGCCCAGCACGTCAACATTTGATTCCCGTAATAATGACTCAGTCGTCAGTTTCGCTTTGCCAAAGCCTCAAAGTTACTAACAACTGGCGTATTACGTAACCGTGAAAGGCTTCCAGCAAGCTTGTATGAGCTATAATTATGATGTCACGTCCGCAAGGTCCCGGGTTGGATTTCTGGCTGGATAAATATGTAATACAGAATTTTTCATTTCTCTGTATATGTGTTTCTGTTGTATTCACACCACACGGATAATGCGTATGAGCCTAATAGCGAAAACAGAAGTATGTAAACTACTAATTATACATGTCTAGTTCTCCTGCTTTAGTCGCCTCTCTCTAGTTCCCTAGTTTTAATTCTCTCTAGTTCTCTATCCTAGTTGTACCTATCTAGTTACTCCTCTCTAGTTGCCCCTCTCCAATGCAATATTAATTTACTGGGAGTAAATCTGTAACTTCGGCTTCCATAGACACTTCAGCCTTTCACGTTAAATCTTCAACTTTTTTCCGAGCTCCAAGTTCCAGTTACCAATTCCCAGTTTTTCAATATTCAAAAGTATATATATCAAATTAAAAAAGGAGCCGTGTTATATCACACAGATCCGGTTAAAACTAGTTTCGATGTAACGTTTCAAAGTCCAGTCACACGAGGAAATAATTTTCAACTGTCAAAAGCAATGAGAATGAAAAGTTGGAAACAGCTATTTCCAGCAGGAGTTTTAAAATTTATAGAAACGTACATTGTTTCGCTTTTAGATTTTTATAACCATTTTATTTTAAATTACTTCGTAACAATAGCTAACAGCTTGTCATAGTAGTTTCCGGCAGCAAATGATGAGTAATGAATATTGAGATGATAAGAGGAAAAAAGTAAGGGAGTGTGTGTGTTCAATATGTTATCCGTACGAGAGAAGAGCATTATGAGAGTGATAAAAATAACAATATTGGGAAAAATAGGGAAAAGAAATGTAGCACAAAGCACCTCTGATGGTTTGTATTCAAGACACAAAGATTTTTTCAGTTGATTTCACCTTTCTCCAAATCTACTTTTTCCCATAATACTCTATCCTCGTGTTTCATTGATTTACTGAGGGTGGTATTGAATAGGGAAGTTACACTTTGAAAGGGTGTATAAATTCAGTGTACTAAAATCTTCTCTCTATAGGTTACGATAAGGTAAATACTGATGTAGAACATTCCGGGAGTTGGATTAAACTGTTGGATACACTTAATCCAAAATATGGATGGTATCCAAGATGCGGATATTATTCATAAGGAATTTTGAAACTAAGCGTATATGCACAAAACACACACAACATACATTCATGGTACAATTAAAGGGAGATTTGTAAGAAGTCATCATGATTAACTTCTAGGTATGGTTTCTCTATGAGACACGGATCTACTTTAAAAGTAAATAGTTTAAGACCACAATGTACTACGCTGAACCATTCAGGGTCGGCAGAATTCATACATCTAAAAGACCATTAGGGTTTTTAAAGTGTTCAGATTTCCTCGCGATATTTTCTGTATATAGAAAGTTTAATTATGTATATAGAATATATAACTTTATATGAAGATGTGAGCCAGGATATACGGAGTGGAAAAATACATACTAAAAATCTTGTATTAACACGCTTGTATTAATTCTGTCGCTGGTAATAAGAAAGCACTTAGCCATATTTGATATCCGAATTCACGAAAAGCGGTCAAGTCTTCCGGTCCGATATACGAAAAAGCAATATCACTATACACTTGTTCAATTTAGGAGACATCAGTAACCTGAATTCTACTACATTAGACCGCGGAATAAAGTTTTCTTGACTGCCTCGTTGACCGTGTCGGTTGCAACTGGTAAACATAGGTTACACTACCTGTATTCTGTTTATGTCAGTATTAGTTCGTATTAATTAAATAATTAAATTTAGTTTTTATTTATTAACTCGCATAACACAAAAATATTTGCAAGATACCGATGTAGCAGCGAATCAAACCCGGATTCTCAGCGGTATGTCAGTATTAAGCAATAAACCGTTGGCTCTGTCATGTTGTTTAATTAATGTTCCCCAATGTATGTAATAACAGACAATTAAATTGATGAGCATTCCTTAATTAAATTTGTCTATTTCCTAGTAATGTTTGCTAATCTATGTTAATTCCCGCTCAAAATTAATATCGTAATATTGTTGTCGTTATACCTGCCGAGTTGGTTAAGAAATACTGTATAACGAAGCTCAGCCTAATTACAATACAAAATCTAATAATGTAGCAATACAAACCATGAGACGCAAATTTACCTATATGGATCATATAATTTGAGAATTAATTTCGACTACAAATCGCCGCTCATGAAAAATATGAGATTATAGATTTGTCCTTGCCACTTGTACTCGTATTTAGTTTATGAAACAGCTATTCACGCGGGTTATTTATCTCGGAAAGTTTCGGTTTAGATATTATTAATCGATATCGACCCTTCTATTGTTCCACTGCTGGAACATGGGTCTCCTGTCAGAATGAGAGGGTTGAGGGTAAAGGCTAGAATGAGAGGTCTGCCACGGTGTGCAAGTGCGGGTTGGAAGACTTGTTATTATTATTAAGATTATGTATGTTAGGTATTATTAAGACTGATCCTAAAATTTATTAGGACTCAAAGAATTCAATTTTGCTTATGTCCGTATGTATATTCATATTTGAGAAAAATTTTCCAAATGAATCTTTGTTTAATGGTCAAATGTAAATGCTGAATGGTCAATGATCAAACCTCTGAACTTTTATATCAATTGTCTCATATCATTAACTTCTTAGCCATCGTTCCGTCTCGCCTCCTAAATTCAGTCAATGTTTCCGCTAAATTGAGTTTTCAGTCGATTAATTTATTGCTTTAACTTGAATCGTTGTCGAGAAATTTCTAAATCGCATCGACTTCATGCTTCGTTATCCGAATCTGGAGATCATTTATATAAAAGAGATAGTTAAATAAAGTGAAAATAAAGTTGTTGTGCTTTTACATTACATTATAAGATTACAAAAAATGTAAAAATTTCAAACATTCAGTATTATCACGTACATATTAGGAGTATCGTACATGGAGTTGGGTCGTGAATAAAAATTATTTTTATTCAGCTTCGTATTTGGCAATGTATTTGAAAATGTTACCCAAAAACGTAAACGGAAAATCACACCTGTAATGCCCGAAGAAGTAGGTTGAGGAATGTGGTAAACTCCCACGTTTCACCAGTCACGTTTACGACCCACTATAGTGGTGAGTCTATTTCCACGCACCGGGTTAGATTCAAGACCTCGAGTCGCTATTATGAAATCTAAATTAGAAAAATCCAATAATGCCAAACCCGGGACTTAAACCCAGAACTTCCCGAGAGGCAGGCGCGTTTGCAACCAACACGAATAACGAGGTGAAAAGAAATCATCGAAACAACATTTTCAATTTTAATTTAACTTAACATCAAACAACAATTTTAATGGTAAATTCCATATCAAATATATGTAGAAAATTAAATTAGATTATAAACAATCGCCGTTTTGAAGTTCGGTTTTGAAGATATTTATTAACATTACTTGGGCGTTGAACTTACTTAGCCGTTCAGGAAACATCAGAAGTAGAGAAAGGTATAAGGATAAAGGTATAAGGAGAAAACTTTAACTCTTGATAAATGATAGCACGAGTACGGTGAATGTATATAAAGGTTTAATTTTACAACTCTAAAAAAAATTGATCCTAAAAGATAATGCCCAGAAAATTCTTGATAATTAAACGTATAATCCGAAAAAGCTCAGCAAAACTGCAAACAGAGAGGCACAAAGGGAATATTGTCAAAATTCATTTATACGGAGTCCAATTTAAAATGCTGTGGTAGCAGTCTCTTGTAATTTGTTCAATTAATACTAATTAGCTCTGTTGGAATCAAGAGATTTCCAAATTGGATTTTAAATGTTGGACTTTTTTTTTCACTCACTTTACAGATGGGTTTCATTTGGTACGTTCTCAGTGAATGTAACCGATTTTGTAAATCTTAACTGGGCGTATTTATTTCGGACGATTCGTAGGCACCTAGAGCAAAATGACGTCATAAACCTGTCACATCATCATCAACCTGTCACAGTCCACCATTGAATATACGTAGTTCTCGTCGAAGATCATTTTACCCATAGCCCCCATCGCACAGTAAGAATTCCTCGCATCATCTGCCCTGGTGCCGATCAGCGACCAGGGCATATTACTACATCTGTCCTTGAACGCGTCAGAAATTTACGATTCGTTTCCATTTCTACCGGATGAATAACTTTGTTGCTTTAACGTTGTTTAGTCCCAATTTTTTTTCGTTAATGTGCAAATACCGGCTACCCACGTCTCTCGCTAACGGCCTGTCCACCTTCGACTTCATCATAGCCCATCGGCTACATTTTACATTACAAAGTTTACATGAAAAAGTTTACATTACAAAGTTTACATGACAAAGTTTACATTACAAAGTGTAACTACGTAACGTAACTTAACTGTTATCCCTGAAGAAGTAGCAGAGGAATTCAAAACATTCCCACGTTTCACCAGTTACGTTTACATCCCACTATGGAATAGGTGGTGAGTCTATTGCGATACATCGGGCCCATATCCAGACTCTGAACCACTACTAGAAAATCTAAATTAGAATAATCCAATAGTGGTCGACCCGGAATTTTAACACACGACCCCCGATTGGCAGTCGGCAGATAGGAAAATCGGCAGACATTCCAAAGTTTGCGGTAGTTATAAACATGCTGGCCGCAGAAACTACCTACCTGGAACGGAATTAAGAGACGTAGGATATTAAACTTTTAATTAACCAACAATATCTAGGATAATGAAGACTTTAATTTTTTGTATTAAGCTTTCATATTCATCTCAAAAGTACTTTGTTTTATAGCAATTAAATTTTATGCGTATATTTATCGAAATTCATCTTCGTAATCTTTCAGAATCTGAGGATTTGCTACTAGCGCCAACAGCGATACAAAATAGTATGGTTTAGAATGATATATTAAATCACCGGTAGTGCCGCCACGCCGTATCCTTCAGCCATTAAGTCTTCATTATTTAAGCTCTGACGCAACGCTTAAACAGCCGGCTGAAATATTGCGCCGAAGTCTTCGGATAGACGCGCGAAAGCTCGAGCGCTGTTAATGTTTAACCACCGTCGGAGCTCCGACCGTCTGACGTGTTTTATTTAAGAGCAACCTGTACGTTTGTGTCTATTTTATTATTTACATTAAAATACACATAGCAAACGTGAAAAGCGAGATATTTAATGTTAAGTAATCATTGCAATCTCAAATGTAATCAATATTCTCTTTTATTTCAGATAGTCTTCCCTAACCTTATGGGCTATGTTTGAATGCCAGATTACTTGAGGGGTAGGCAGAAGCGTGTAGTACATTCTCACTTTTAACAAGTTATGTGTACGTATCACTGCTCGAGCCACTGCTCGATATTTCTACTACAAAATCTAAATTATATAAATCTAATAGTATCCGACCCGGGAATCCTTTCGATCGGCAGTCGCGTTTGAAACCACTAAACCAACGAGGCAAATATAATAAATAACCAACGCGCAATGACGCATAAAATGGTACAATCCTTATTTCGAGTATAATTCTCAGTGGAAATTTCAAATAGCTGCTCTTTAATGTTTATCATAAAACCATCTGAAATTTCACATGAAAAATATTACGAATACTTTATTAAATATTATGGTGTCATAATAATATCGTCAGGTCTCTGCGGAATGATGAGATGGCTTTAAATTCGCGCAGTCATAATCATAGCATAATACGGCGGGACGGTTATTGCCGCCCAAGTTTCCGGTATGCTAAAATTTTACAGCGCACTTTTGTACACTGTCGTTACATATACAATATAAATATTTTTATTGTATATGATATATTTTATGTTGTCATGCTTTGCTATTAAAAATTTATGTTTATCTAATATATAAAATTCTCGTGTCACGGGGTGCGTGATTGAACTTCTCAAAAAACGACTCGACCGATTTCCACCAAATTTTATATGCATATTCAGTAGGTATGAGAATCGGCCAACATCTATTTTTGATACCCCTAAATGGTAAGGGGGGCGGTTCGCCCCAAATATTTTTTTAAATTTTTTCGACACTACATTTTGACCTAATTTTTTCATGATAAACTAATCAAAGATAAATACAAACCTAAATTTTTACCCTTCTACGAACAACCCTTATTTTTTATTCCCATATTAGTAATTTCACTATTTTTATACCTGGTCAATAACTGATCAACGATTACTAGATCGATTATCCTCGTCCAGCGTCTACGGATGTAATTATAATAAACGTAAAATCACGCCTGTAATCCTCGCAGAGGTAGACAGAGGAATTCACAATATTCTAAGGTAAAACGTAACTTCACGCCTGTAATCCCCGAAGGGGTAGGCAGTGGAATTTATTTATTTATTTTATTTATTTATTTATTTATTGCGCCAACAAAGTAAACACTGACGAGATCAAAAAATTCGGAGTACAAAAAACAAG
>DWEI01005193.1:0-11018 GCA_018245875.1 Mysoria ambigua | reverse complement strand
GTACTCTCTTACATCACCCTAAAAATTGACACGACACAATATCACTAATACTGTATTACAGCACCAGGTTCTATGCGTGATAGGCAGATAAGCACTGAGTGCATAGTGCTCTCTGTAATTCTCCCTGTCTCTTCCTCTCTCTCTCTCTCTTTTTTTCAGTCTCCTTTTACACTTTCACCGGTTTCAGTGACTTCTAACCCTCTATCAACCAATATCGAATTTTGATAAAGATAGTTGATGATAAATATAACTTATGTTTAATTTACTGTAATGCGAAATTCATCTATATAAGTAGTCATCAAAAATATAACAATCTACAAAATGTACGGTGGAACAAATATTTACAGCGTCCACTGAGAATTTTTCATTCATAATGAAAGAGAATATTCTGGAAAGGGGATAATTTATAGCAAGCCCGTTGAGAGCAAGGCAACGCATACGTACTCGTTAATGGAACATCGTATAAATGTCCACTGAAAATATTATGAAACTACCTAGATTATTATATATAATATTTCACTGATGTTCACGCACCTCATGGTAATAGGACCTGACAATATAAAAAGGATATCTACATATGTATCGCTAAACAGTAAACAAAGGGTTCAAAGACTCGGCACAGGTTTAATTTATAACTCGTTACAACCGGATCTGCAGTCGGTTATAAGCGCGAGACTAATTAAGCAGAGTCTTTGACGGTCACGTGTATACATGAATAGAGTCATGAATGTAGAAAAGACACCTCAAGTCTCTAATTATGAACATATGTGGCATTTGGGGATCTTTAATTATCTAAATCCCTATTTACTTAATAAGAATGAATTACGTAGTCACTTCCCGACCATATAACATTGGAATAATACAGAACATTCGCAATTTGCTCAATAAATTAAAAGCTATAATATGATATGACTGCCTCGTAAGTCGTGTTAGTTGCAAGTGCGACTGCCGATCGGGAGATCCCGGGTTCGATTCCCGGGTCGCAAACTAACTGGTGAAACGTGGAAGTGTTCTGCATCCCTCTACCTACCTCTTCGATGATTACGAGTATGAAGTTACGGTTGTAATATTATCAAATAACCATTACATACTGTACACAGGATATTAATATGTGTTGCGCACCTGTCTCATCCTGTTCGGTAGCGGGCAGGGGGAATGATATCTACCTCCATGTTCAAGCTATTCGATATTAATACTCGATATTAACAGGCCTTTGACTGCCCTGTTGGCTCAGCGGCAAGCTGGCACGGCGCGGACAGCTGAGCTGGGAGTTGAGAGATCGATTCCTGCGTAGAACAAATAGTTATATAATGTTCATGAGTGTATCTGTAAAGTATCGGTATAAGTATGTGTTAAGCAATTCAAGTATTTTTGTAGACTTACTAATTATCATAGCACTACTAGTAATACTAGTGGTAAATTTCGGGTTAGGTAGCGTGTCTGAGTTATTCTAAGCATTAAGTAATTAGTACTACTACTACTATTAGTTCTAATACTAGTACTACTAATTAATACGACTACTATTACTATAAGTTTTACTATTAACACTACGAGTTCTACTTCTAGTACAACAACCTTAACTACTAGTACCACTAGTTCTACTAGTAGTACTATAAATCTACTATTATTATTACTAGTACTATTAGTTCTACTACTAGTAGTAGTATTATTGGTTCTACTACTAATACTACTATTTCTACGACTGCCAATCCCAGTACTCCTAGTTCTACAACTAGTACTAGTAGCTTTACCACTACTAATAGTACAAATAATACTAATGCAGTTATATGTATATATTCTGCTCATATTTTATTACAAGTTAATAAAAAGTAGTAAATAAAGCAGAGATATATCAAAAAAATATATCAAAACTTCACAGATGCGACACTTGAGACGGTCTGGCGAAAAGCAAACACGTCCCTTTTATCCATATATGTAAGCAGCTTTACTCGTCTTTCTTTGTAGCGCTTATGAGTCGATACAGATACTTATCAAGCTACAAAAGTAGCAAGAGTCCACCTGAGTAACTTAGTAGTTTATAAATCCACTTCCAACATAACGGGTCACAGGTTCAAGTGTTGACGTACATCTACATATCTACAAAATGTGTGTTTTAAAATCGAGTATCCCCTGCTGTAACGGTACATGCAAACATTGTGTGCAAACTTGTATATGATAGAGTTCTCCGTGATCTTATCTAGGACGTGTACAGTGCCAGCCTAGCGCTAGCCAGCATGATAGCTTTGACGTTCTGAATTTGATCAAAGTATCTGACTGATGTTAAATAATAACGTTACATTACCATTAAATAAATTAATTAACGTAACTGCAAGCCTGTAATCCCCGAAGGGGTAGGCAGAGCAATGCAGAACATTCCCACGGCTCACCAGTTACGTTTACGTCCCACTATGGAATAGATGGTGACCCTATTGCCATGCATCGGGCACATATCCAGACTCCGAACCGCTAGTGGAAATTCTAAACTAGAAAATTTTGTAGTGTTCGAGGCAACGAGGCAGTCAATAAATTAATAATATTGAGAAAAAAGAAATAACTTATAACTTGTTATATTAACAGAAAGTAATTACTAAATTATTTGGTTGGTTGCTTGGTTGTATGGTCTATAAAATAAAAAAACAAACATTGGACTTGGAAAAAACCTTTTACTTCGATGTTAGATAATGGATCTAAAAACCTTAGAACATTTTTTTAATGAGAATAATTTTTTTAAACCTAAACCTAAAAACATTGAACTAAATTACTTTAGCTATGGACAATGTTATTATTAATCAAATACATATTCATCCTTGAGTAATTGGATACGAAACTCTACTTTAATATTTGTATACACAGATGTAAGTTTGCATGATGGGAAGAAAATATAAAGTACCTTAAGCAGTACAATTGATAATTACGAGTAAGTATTATTCTGACGCAATATTTTGTGATTGTGGCTATGGGCTAAACATGAACAATTGTCATAGAGCCGGTCACCGTTGGAATAAGTGTTCTGTGGCAGAGACCACGAATTAGCACGCATAGCTTACGACACCCTGCAGCTATGGAGTTACGATAGCTATAGTACTACTCCAATATTACTCCAACTGTCCAACATTAGGTACTGCTACGGAGTAGTAGAGTACCATTAGTAGTATTTGCACTATCAGTAGTAGTAGAGCTACTAGTACCAGTAGAGCAGAACTAGAAGTAGAACTAGTAGTACTAATAAAAATCTATGTCTAGCAGTAGATGGAAACCGGTAATAACCACTATTATGACACGTTCCTCAGTCGTCAGTTACAATCCTGCATAGCATCACAGGGATAAAGGGGATAAACTGAAAAAGCCAAACAAACCCTTTGCCATTTTAGCAAAAGTTTTTCATGCCTCTTTTGTTCGCGAAAAAGACCTTGTTCATTTTATTTATGTTTTGTTTTATATTTTGAAAGCCATAATCTTTATTATTACTAATCTAGTAATGCCACCATGAATTCTACGGTATGTGCGGAGCATCAAGTGCTAAGTATATTTTCATGAATTTTACAACGACTGTAAACACAAAAAACTCTTAGATCCCGGGACTGATATCCGAGAAACCATTTACTTGAAATATATTTTATATAAAATCACTATACGACGTTACACACATATTATATACACAGTTATCTTCTTTAGACATACACACATATGTACATACATACATATGTATGTATATAAAAAGTCATCCACGTCACGTGCGCCGGGTCCGCAGTGAATGAGACCGGAAAATGAGTTTTGAGGTTTGCCCTTTTCAAAGTACACGTCAAAGGCTTTTGCGGCTTGCATACGAAAAGACTAAACACCACCGGCCTTGCTGCAATCCTTTTAGAACACCAGATAACGTAGATGCAAACTGGAGATTTCGCGTTCACGGAAAGACGAGTACGGTTTGTAGGGACCAAACTGTACTTATTTACTTTGATAAGAGATGAAAACTCAGCGTCACGTATGTAATCCCCGAAGAGATAGACTTACGGGCACATTTTCAGACTTCGAGGCGGAACTAGAAAAATTCGAGCCACAACTAAATTTAAAATATCCAGTAGTGTCCGACCGGGGATTTGAATCTAGAACCACCTGTAAACGTTGAGCGATGAAAATAAGTGACACTAAAATATATAAGATAATTTCTTTTTACGAATTGCAATAGTGAGTGTAGCGTTTTAAGAAATGCCCTTCACCTATATATCCTACGTATAAGAAATACACTTCTATTTTCGGTAATAGGATGTGGTTTTACAATATCATGACAATAATTTACGATCATATTTCTGTTCGATCCTTATATAAGTGAGAGCTTAGCACTATAATCAAGCATTCAATGGATCAGTCTGTTTGTGGGATTTAAATCTTAAGTTAGTGATGTATATTCCTAGAACATTAATTTATAAGATATTAGGTCAAATCGACTGCTTTGTTAGTCGTGTTGGTTCCAGGTACGACTGCCGATCGGGAGGTCCCGGGTCGGTCACTACTGAATTTTTCTAATTTAGATTTTCTACAAGTGTCCAATCTAGATTCATAGTCTGTATATGTGCCCGATGCACGGCAATAGGCTCACCACCTATTCCATAGTGGGACGTAAACGTAACTGGTGAAACGTTGGAGTGTTCTTCATTCCTCTGACTCCCTCTTCGGAGATTACAGGCGTGATGTTATGTTTAGGAATAATGTCTAAGCTACCAGGAAAACCAATATTTACAAAACCAAAATTTAAGTTTTACTAAATCCATTCAACCTCACAATACATCTTCCGATTCGTGGCAGCCACATCTGTCTACCCTATGGATTGTAAGGCAATTGATATTTTTATTATCTGACAGTTATTAGTACAATATACATAAAAATAAATTTTTAACGGCACTTTTCAACTTTTAAAAAGCCTTTTTGAACACGGAACAACGTGGGGCTTTAAATTAGCAGATTTAAATGGCGATTTTATTTGACTTTCGCGTACCCACCTGGCCGTTGAACATCGCATAAAGTTTGGGATTGAGAGCCGCTGACACAGTTACGTCATTGTTCATGCTCGGTGGAAACGTGAAAAATTTCATGTAACATAAGGATTCTGCTCACTAAAATTGTTACATTGTGAATTTTTAAATTTTAAAATAAATATTTTACGATGCGTTCGTAACATCGCACCTGCATTCCCGGAATAGGCAGGCGGAGGAGTATAGTGCATTTCTTAGTTTTACCGGTTGCGCGTACGTCCTATCATTTACGTATTCATCATTAATTTCATCGTTTGTAATTTCATCATTCCTTTCATCATTAATTGTCGAATACAGAGCACAAATACAGACTCCGAACCACGACTAGAAATTTTACATAATTACAAATTCCAGTTAAAAAATCCAATAGTTCCCGACTGGGTTTGAACCCAGGATCTCTCTGATCTCTGATCGGTCGTCGCGCTTGTTACCAACAGGACCAAGGAGGCAGCCAATTAGTAATATTCTGATATTAATTTTTGTTTCCTGTTTTATGTTTTGTATTTTGTAACCCTTTGGTCTTTTCATATATTTTTTTTATTTTATTCATTTATGCTTTTCAATTCGTCGTCGATCTGTCTCCCTTTTTTGTCTCTTTACGTACTAGCGCCATTAACAATTGCATGTGATAGTTGTTTCAATGAAACTAATTAGATGTATTTTGGTTTAGTACTTTTTTACTGCTTAACTTTGTGAATATTCTGACTGTGAAAGTTAGATGATTTGCTTGCGAGTTTTGCGAAACAAATATTATGAATTATTCATATTTTATACACTTTAAAAAACTACTTTTGAACTATCCAAAAACATATGGCGTTATACAATAATTTTAGTATTAAATGATTTTGTAAAGTCGACGAATAGTTCGACAAGTATGGGTAAAAAATAAGAATTTTTCTTTCGGTGCCATTTGTCGAGCTTAATTCCTATCTCATATATAATGACTAATAAACCTCGGTGATTTTGGTAATCCATACCGGGCACGAACTTAAGTTATACAAAATACATCTGAGATCTTAAGATTAAATATCACAAACAAACCTCAACACTTGATCTTGTTATATGACGCGTTTGAAATATACTGACCAGCTCTTGAGCAGCGTAATGGAACATATCCTTAAACCTCGTTATTGGTGAGAAAGTACCCATGTTGACCAGAGGTAGAATAAAATAATAAATGACGATCACATTTTAAGATACGTTATGACTGATTCAACTGCAATCATCATAAATTTTGAGTTTAAAAAAGAGTCTTAAACAATAATTTTAATATTTTTACTGTGTTCATTTTATATTCATATATATTATATAAAGCAATTATTCTCTTAACATGAAGAGGAAAAAGTATATGAATAAAAATAGTTAACGATAGCGATAACATTAACCGCATTTTCCCTAATATAATAGTACAAGTTTATAAAAAAACAAATCATTTAAGCTGCTGAAATAAGCTTCATTTTCGCTCTCCGACCCAAAACATAAACAAGAAATCAAAAAAAAAATAGAACTACAGAAATTACAATGGAACGTCAAATTCGGGAACCACGGACGAGTTACAAAAAAAAAAACATGCAGAGCGATGCACGCCGCATACATTTTAATGAGCGTAGCGCGCATATGCAAACATCGACCACGTCGCTTCTCTAGTCAGTTTTGTTGTGAACGATGCTCGGATTTTTTTTCCTTTTCATGTAGTGGTACGTGCCCGGTAGAGGAGTAACGGAACTATTGTCAAATATTGATGTGGGGTATTAGGCGTTGCATGCTCTCTGCATTAAAAAAGACTCGGTGATATGGTACAATAATGACATAAAATGAGATGCCATTCATCAATATCATCACTCATTATCCGAGTTCGAGTTGAAACTTTTCGAATTCTCTTGAAAATTCTAGAAATTTCGTTTCGGTTTGTCGATTCCATGTGTCAAAAAGATTACTGTATATGTCGAAGATTTATAAAAAATACTCTCAAGCTTTGACTCCCCCTTGAATACCTGAATCCGGAAGATCACGCTGTCATTGAAACTGTTTATTTGAATATTTGTAATTTGAATTGAAGCAGGAATAAAAGGCGTAAAGTTATGTTTTTTTTTTTCAATTTAAGCATATGAGTTACAAAACTTGAGTACTAACAACTTACGTACCTTGTATCTCATCTTGTATAGTGTTTTCTACATTTATATATAAGCAAAAAAATGACAAAATGTGTTGATTTCATTCTGAAAAATTTGTAGAATTCACACACATCATTACAGGTTTGCCGGAGTACCGATGTTTAAAGGTATTTCGTCAGAGAAGGATAGTCGTAGTCTAAAAGATTTGTAGAATAGAATGTAGCGATGGACTTCCTCCGACAGGATGGGGTGAGGATACATGTAAATTGGCCCCTTTGTTTGGTTGAGCAAGAAAATATCTTTGTCCCAAATTGGACTAAAACGGACCGTAATGTTGGAACTTACAATCATTCCATTTCAGTATAACAAAAGTTTGTAGTCATACCAACTTCAATGAAAACTATGAAATCCCAAATGTCATTGCAATTTCAAAAAAAACTAGATCAAAAAGAATCGCGCCATTCTGGTACATCCCATGCATTTTAATGATCGCGACGTCGAAACGTTGGTTGCACCAGATGTTAGCGGAGGCAGTTTTATTTGTATGTGGTTGCACGTATCAAAGGTTTTATTTTGTGCCCGTATTCCTAGCGACGTCCGTACCGCGTGTCGTATGGCTTCAAAAGGTTATGCAGTAATAAAATTGTTGACTTAAAAATAAAATGTACCTATATACACGAATGGAATATTTTGTAAAAATGATATTACGATACAATAATATTATTAGCAAGCAGTAATATGATGGCAAGTTCATAAATGTAGGTTTCGGTTTTAACACGAGTTTGTTCTCGACATAAGAAGGGTTAAGGTAGCAGTCTACCGCGCTCAGCGAATACGTTTAACAAAATGTATAGTCCTTAAAAACAGTATGAATAACATCTAGGCGAACACTTTTTCTTAAAATTATTTATTATCTTAACTGTTATAGCAAATGATATGAACCTATAGATGCATGTGTGTTCATAAAATTAAACACCCCAGCAACTCGAATAACTGTATTCAATAAATTATCAAGTTTAAATGTTAGATAAATGATGTTAAATATAAATAAATATATACTGACATAAATACATGTTTATCTATCTATCTATATGTACATAGATAGATAGATACAGTTTATCTATATTTAACACCACATTTACTTTTTGTAGTAGTGACTCGGAGTCCGGAAATAAGTGAGGCAAAAGACGTAAACGTTACTGGTGCGACGTGGGAGGGTCCTACATTCTTCTGCCACCTCTTCAGGCATTGCTCTTCAGCGATTCTTTACTGTATGCACTTGGTTGGCTTTACGAAACAAATTTTCCACCAGAGGGCTACCGGAAGGTATTTCAATATGAAAAAAATAGTTCCCTTGAACAATTGTAAATATATTGTATGCCTATTTGACTTTGATATTTCTGTGTACATCATCATCGCGATCATCAGCCTATCGCAGTCCTCTGCTGGATATAGGCCTCACTCTACGCGTCGTGCCCATAATCATTAAGTTGGATTTAAAAAAAAACTTTCATTGTTATTGTGCAATTTATATTAAATTTGAATTGATGTTCAAAAGACCGTTGGTCCCTAGATTCTTACTAAAACACTGTCTGTGCTCACGACTTCTTTCGCGTAAAATAAAAGTAATCTTTTAGCACTTATTACATCAGCTATCTTCCAGTGAAAATCCCGTCAAAGTCGCTCCAGCCGTTCCACAGATTATTAGGAACAAATAGACAGACAGATGGACAGATAATAACAGAAAAACTATTATTTTGGTATATGTACCTGATATACATATCGTACATATGCATGAAGTAAAATGCGGTTATTTTAATATTAGAAGTACACCCTCTGATTGTATTTATTTGTATAGATTTAATACGTATTGTAAGGGAGCATTACATTTATATAAAGGACTATTTTTAATTTAGCTTATTACATGTAGTTAAGAAAAATATAGTACCAAAAATTAAAATGATGTCTATGCATAAATCTAAATGAACTTTATTAGAAGCTAGATGGACTTCTGTCGTAAGGAACGAAGTCAAGTATACACACAGTGGCTGTGTGTATAAAAATATTTTTTACCTTCAAGCGTTAGAGCATAGCGATTTATGAAATACATAAAACATAGGTGAAATATTTAGACAGAACGAACGCAAAACATAGATCTACAATAACGTAAATAGATTTAAAAAAAACCCACACAACACACAACAACCTTCATTCTATGCATTTTAATGAGAGACCATCCATATGCAAGCTGTCCGTCCTATTCCAAATTCTGTTGGGACCGAAAGCTTTTGTAGGTCGGTATGCGGATTTTTGTATGCTTTTACGGTATTCAGTGAACGTTACGTTTTGATTCGTGGATAATTTGTTTGTCATCTCGTTTACAATCTCTATACGATACCATCATGACCTTTGCCGGAAGCTGGCTTTGGTCATATGAAGGACCACATTTAACGTAAAGCAACACAACAGAAAGCAATTAGTACAAACGCTATCATTTGCGTTGATTCCTTTCTGAGGTACTTAAATATATGTAATAATTTTTTCTGTACCGGTGCGTCAGTATTGCCAGACTTTCCACAAAAAGAAAGGAAATAGCGCAGAAATATCAATATAAATAATGCATGTAACTTTTTGAAAATAGAGTTGTTTTTATCGATTTTTTAATATATTTTATGTAATAAACTATTATCAACATTAATATTAACTATTATGTTCTATACTTATATATTTAGCGAAAATACGTCATGATGTAATTTACATTCACCCGCGCTTCAATATTCGATTTAAATAGAAGAGCACCGTCATTAGCGCCGTCAATCAATCAATTGGGATCATTTTAAGTACAACCTGTATTGAAAATTCATTGTAAACGCTTAATAACTCCACGCGGTCCCTTCATAAAACAATCTTCAGCTTTCGTTATGTTTATTTCGTTCTTTTTAACTCCAGCTCGCTTTATAATCTGTATTAAAAACGCCGACCCTAGCCAGCTCGCCTCATTACTTCGCCCTGTGACAACCCAACTTCGCTAACAAGCAAACTTCTAATCCTGAATGACGAAAGTTCGAGCCTTTTCGTTCGAACGTCTATAAATCCTAGTTCAAAACTGATCCATTATTCGCACAATATTGTTAGGAGGCGTGAAATTCAAAGCTGTTCTAAACGACCGTGTTTGGAATTGATGAGGATGTCAAAACCAGTATTGGAAGGCTTTAAAGTTGTTTGGACAACGCAGAAGTTGGAGTACATAGAATATCCTACTATATTAATGGTCAGTGATTCGAGCTGATGACCTGAAGGTCGAAAGTTGTTGGTCCGGTTACCGCTTAGGACAGGTATTTGTGAACTGGACATTAATATTTGTTATACGTATGGATGTAAAATTAACAATATTAGTCTTTATTTAGGTATTAATATTAAAGGAAAACTACTATTAGCTATCTTATCACTATAGTACCAGGATAGCTTAGAAACAGATGGCCTTATGTAAGTTATGATTATTTGGTGAATTAAAATATTATGAAGCTTATGTTTTCTTTACTATGAAAGCACATTGATATATATAAACATACAAAGTGTGCAATTTGCAGATGCATTGCGACATAAAATTATTCCGTATTTTTTTAACGTTCTTTCAATATTGAATGCTATTTCAATATTGAATTCTATATAGACAGTCACAAATATTGTTATATACATCAGATAGTTCTTAGCAGAATCTCCTGAAAATAAAATTCTAATGACGTTCAAAAATAATTTTCAATTCATATTTATTATGACTGACGATCGGTGGTGTAGGCGAGTTCTGGAGTGGAGACCGCGGCTCGGCAAGCGTAGTGTAGGACGCCCTCAGGCTAGGTGGGATGATGAT
>DWEI01005192.1:0-11023 GCA_018245875.1 Mysoria ambigua | reverse complement strand
TTACGTTTACGTCCCACTATGTAATAGGGGGTGAGCCTATTGCCATGCATCGGGCACATATCCAGACTCCGAACCACGACTAGATAATCTCAATTAGAAATTTTTTGTTGTATTCGAACCGGGAACCGAACCTGGGACTTCCCAATCGACAGTGGCACTTGCAACCAAAACGACCAACGAGGCAGTCTACATATAAATATACACTTGAGTTTATCGATTTTTTTTTGCATCCAGAGGCACAGAATAAACAAATTTTATCATCATCATATAATTTTTTATACTGGGTAGAAATCGAACCTGCTGTCGCTGGTACAGTCAGGTTCACTTATCATTATGCCAAAGAACCAGCCTAATGAATATAGCCTCTCACTAGATGGCCGTGGACACATCGGGACGGCACATTAATCTCTCTGGACCACATCTTTGTGGTGAGCAATCAGCGCCGAGAGAATACATACTTATAACTTATATAGAGGGAAAGTCGACAGAGTAAGCGTGTTCGCGAAGGTAACGGAAGCAGGATGATATTGCGACTACCTACATTTTACTTCGTACAAAGAATGTATGAAACTTTGTTGTGCCCACATCAATAGATCGGTGTCATGTCAAAATATTATTTCTCACAACTGTTAATACTTATTGTTATAGTTCACGCCGTGTCCGTTACGCGGAAGGCAGAGAGCATCGACCGCGAAACATTTGTGATTGCTTCATTTATTTTCATCAATTTTTCCACGTGCACGCCGCTTTCGGAAAGTATGAATATCGAAAAAGTTGACTGCCTCGTTGAAGGAGGGGTTGCGAGTGCCACTGTCTATGGAGAGGTCCCGGGTTTAAATCTCAGGTGGGAAACCGGTGAATTTTTATAACTATAATTACTAGTTCAAATTAGTGGCTCGGAGTTTGGATTTGGGCTCGGTGTATGACAATTGACACCACCTATTCCATAACAGGACGTAAACATAACTGATGAAACGTTGGAGTGTTCTATGCCTTTGCCCACCTCATCGGGAAACAAGCGTGAACCTATGCTTGTTTTAACAACAACCTTCCGCAAACTTCTATTTTGCGTAGATTCTATAGTCAACGTATTGGTATTTCGATAAGCTTGTTATAAATAAAGGGACATTCACACTCTCCAACTCTATGGAAGACCGGCGGGGGCGCGCCGCGGCGCGCGTGCCCCTGCGACGCGTGTGGCGGTGTCGTCGTGACGTCGGCGACGACACCGCCACACGACGACAGCGACGACGACACAGCTCACGACGACAGCGACGACGACACAGCACACGCCGCTCGCCAACTTCACTCGCACGAGCGAGTCAGGTAACGAACAGGTTTGTTAAACGGTCGCTTCGTGCAATACGCTTAAATATTAATTGAGTGTTCACTATTATGTGCGGTGGTGATTTGTCGTGTCTTCGATAACCCCATAAGGGAGTGGCGTGCCGGAATATCAATAATGTTTCACAAATGGATTTACGAGCCGTGAAAGGAGACCGATTAAATAAATAATTCTGATACAAAGATAACCTGTACTTGTAGGGGCAGAACTGCGTTTGATGAAAGGATAATGAATACTGATTATTAGTATATTATTATTATAATGTCACGTTTGATATCTTATTTCGTAGGCAGAGAGCATCTGCTTGATGGCTGCGGCCACCACAATTCCCATTGTACATCTGTTTGTCATACTTTCATCAGTCTTCCCTTGTTCACGTCCACAGCGTGATTGTTCTCATTTCAAATATGTACTTACATTTTTTAATTTTTTAAAGTACATTTTTATTGCTTTCACTTATTTTCTCGTGAACACTGCCATTTAACGTTATTTACGGATGGCGCGTGACACCGATATGTTCAAGCATCCTTTGTACTAACGACATCCGCTCCGTTAATTAAAGCAACATAATTGTTTAAAAAGACCTTGCCAACAAACAATGTTTGCTTAACGAAGGAATGAAATAATATATTTTGCGAATATTTGTGTCCAATTAAAATGTTAGAGCATAACATAACGCCTGCACGTGGCCGAAGGAGTAGACAGATTGACCGAAGTAGTCACACTTATCGCTGTGCACCGGCCGCTAATCCGGACCCCATACTAGGAATTTCAATTTTGAAAATCCAATAATACTTTGCCCCACTCGACCAGCGAACCCAAGCCCTTTTGAAATCAGTCACGCTTGCAATCACTATACCAACGACACATATAAATTAATTGGTTAAATATTTATAACTTGTCCTAATTTCTTGTCATTAAGATACTTGAGAAGTAAACGCAAATCAGGCGCGTAAGCACCCTTTAGCGAATGACGATGTTCTCATTTCACGAAGCTGTGGGCTTAATCTTATCGTCCACGTCTGAGCCGAGAAGCTCAGCGTCGTAGGCTTTAGGATGTAGTCTTTATCTGTGCTTAGAGCCTCTTCGATTAGAGTTGAAACTACTCGACGCCTTGCTGACAATGTTGTGCGGGCTTGACATGTACTTAAATACATGTTCGAAATATCGAGAGAATATGGCAATTACAAATGTTGTTATTATTTTAAAATCAACATTTCAAAATACCAAACCAAATTACAATCGTTTTAGTTTTGACACAATATCCCATTGTCTGTTGAAATTGTTTTCGAGAAAATTGCTTTGAGTATTTGATAGATTTATTGTTTTGTAATTTCATATGTATGTATGTCTGGATGACTTCAGTGATTAATTTTCGACGTTGTTTTGCTTAGGCCGTCTCTCGCTGTGTAATAGTGTTCTTACCGCTTGTAACGTTGATCGCGAACAGGACGGACGGCACGTCTCAAAGGTAGAGTTACAGCTCAGATACTCTTACTACCTGTAATCGCATACAGTGTCATGTAACAGAGTAGCATATCGACATTGGTATGTTATTAATATGGATTTAATTTACCGCGACCGGGTAGGTATTTTATACTTAAAACCTTACATTTAACAGACCGTTATTATATATTACATTTCTTAAATATTGCTATTTAAACGCAACATCACGCCTCTAATCTTCAATGAGGTGGGCAGATAAGAGCAGTAGAATCCCAAGTTTTACCGGTTACATTTACCTCCCATAATGCTAAAGTTCTTTGCTATACACCGAACACAAATTTGCAGTTACTACTAGGTCTTTCAAAACAAACCTAATAGCACCCGACGCAAGTATCGAACCCATGACTTCTCGAACAGCATTCGCGTTTCCGACTGCACTAACAACGAAGCACTTAAAATTACTCTATTTAAATATCCTCATCATCTGGCGGTATCAACATTACAAAAATCATCAGTCAAAATCCTATACTGCAAATAGGCCTCCCCAGAGGTGTTTGTACCTATAATCACCATGCTGGCCTTTTTAAGAGAAAAAATACAATAAAAACATTACATGTGGGTCGAAATGTGTGTGATTCTTTCACCATTTAAAAAAAGAACAGTTATAGAGCGGTGTGAATCTATGATTTTTAACGGTTCGAATAATTGGCGCCAAATTGTTCGTGTCATCGCTTTAGGCAACAGATCGTAAATTCAACATCGTTTTGCCGATACCGACGACGGCTATCGTTAAGCATTGAGTTGGGTTAACTGATCGCGCTTCGTGCTGACATTCTTCGTTGCGTCTTGCTCTAGTTTATAACAAACAGTTGAGCGGCCATTTTAATGTCGAAATCAGTTTTTTTTTCTTTCGTTGCAAAATCATGCCACGAATTCAAATCGAAAGTGACCCTGAGTAGAAATTATTATATTGACAAATACAGTTAAATGGTAATAACAAATATAGGATATTTTTGGACTCGGTATTTTGATGTCGTTTGTATTTATCTCGTCAGATTATCCTTATCACTTAGTAGTTTAAATTCTTATCATTTAATACGCCGTGGGACAGCACATACCAGATAAGTTGTTACAATTGCGTATATGTGAATGTAAATAACTCCTTGAAATGACCATGACATTTTTCGTTATTAAATGGATCATATTATTTATGACGTCCTATGAAACGAACATGTAATATTTGTCTCCAAAGATCTTCAACACTGATACTACGAGACCTATCAGCTACAATAGGACGGTTTTAACTTTGGACTGGACCTTTGGCCTGATAGGGATCTGTGGGTTAAATTCAATGGTTTTTGGATGTACCTATTGTGTCTAGATATAAAAGAAATATCTAGTGTTTGATGTTCGAATTTATTTGTATTTTTTATTATTACTTTTTTCTATCCAGTGGATTCTTTATACCACATTATATTACTACATAATGTTACCTATTATTTTCATGAAATCTTCACGCTAAATCTCTTGTATCAGGCAGAGAACACCGAGCGCCAAATGTTTCTGTCAGGACCTTCTCCATTCTCCTTGCCTGCTTCTTCTTCATGTAGCGTGTTGAACGCTACACCCTCGTCAGTTTCGAGAACTGCCGACTTGGACATCAGCGAATACTTGACGTATTTGATCACAAAACCTGTCAGTATCAGTGTCGCTTTGTACCTGCGTCCATCGCCTTGACATGCACGAAGCGTTGGAAGGATGCATCAAAGAGAAATTGTGGCAAGGAGTACACGAAGGTCGGCGGCGCGTCACACAGCCGCCCGCGCCGTGGAACAGGTCCGCTCGCGGTCAGCGGCTCGGGAAACTGCATTCGGATTATATTTTACACTCGCCACGCCGATATTGCGATGGCCGCGCGCCCACCGCGTTATTGGGCATTAATCTTCGCGCGCTTACAATTACCTACGTGCAATGTTTTTACATATGTAGAGTTACAACTCGACAACCGTGAATGTATTAATAGTGGCTGGCAGGTCTGTTTGTCATATTAGTCACTCGGTACTATCTGCCGACTTTTTCCAACCATTTGTGATGTTGAGTCAATAAAAAGATCAATATTTATTTACTTCAGCAATTAGTGACGACCGTTGAATATTGTTTCGTTCGATAGTCCTTCGTATAGTACCCCGCGCACTCGCTATATAGTAAATGTATAAACAAGTCTTCTTGCAATTCTTGCGCAAGTAGCGGTTAACATATTGCAATGCTGTTAATACGACGAACGAAAACAATCATGAGAGTAAGGCATCGAGTCGATATTAAAAGATAGAGATATTTGATGCTCTCTGCCTACTCCCTAATGGACTGGGTCCGACGATATAATAATAACAGTTAAATTCTAGAAGTTATGGTATCCTATATAAATGTACACTAAATACATAGTTCTTATTAGTGATAATTAATTATCAATACCTTTTTATCAGCATTGCGTGCTTTGGTGTCCTATAGAAAACCGAAGCCGCAAAAAACCGATAAAACATAAATCTGATTTGTTATAAAACAGAGCATTTTTGTATCAAATATTATATCGAAACTTTTTAAGCGTTTCAGATGTACCCTACTTGTTATAATTTAAACTAGCACAATAGGCATAACAAACTTCATCACTGTATTGTAAAAAGGTTTGTTGATCAAAAGTAAAAATATTCCCGTTAGTTTAAACAGTTAAACCGTTCAGGCTATCGTGTGACAGTGATAAAACCGTGATTTATGTGGGCTTCGCAGCGGTCACGCTCCGCGGGGCGAGCGCCGCGGCGGGGCGCGCGGGGGTGTGAGCACCTTGACGATGTTTCGTGTGCGACAGGTACTATTGATTAATAATAATAAGCACTTTGCTAACGCGGCACTGTTTCAAAGCGAGTTCTTATTATCTAGCCGTACTGGCTCCTTTATAGGGGTAGGCATAGCAGCGAGTCCTACATATCTCTGTCCTTATAGACCTGACCTGTTTCTTCTACATTCGATCCCTGTGTTTTAGTTATTTGTTCGTATATTTAAGGGCGGTGTGGTCGATATTTTAACACCTATATGGATTTAAATGTTTTTTATGCCCTCATACTCTATTGAAGAGATAGTGCGAGGAATTTAGATGTCTCCTACATTTCATAAGTTATATCACCCACTATGTAATAAGGCGAGGAAGCATTAATTCACACTTCGAGCCACTCCTGGAGATAAATCTAGTTAGAAAAATCCAAGTTTGTCAGCTTGATGATGTCGCCCAGGCGTTAACGATCGGCCGTCGAGCTCGCAACCACTCTTCGTTATTAGCCCATCTCAGATTGTATAATTACTGAGAGACTGTTTATCTATATTTCAAAACATTACGAGTAGTTACGAGTACACAGTTTCTTTTTGTTCCTTCTGCTGTCAAGGGCAGCCGTTTCATTGGTATTTCTTGGGAACATACGCATATACGCAAAGGTGATAGGTATATTAAGGTTTTGATTTATGTCACCAATTTTTCAACTCTGATTTTAACAGGTTAATAATATCTTCGTATCCACAATACTTTTCCATCATTTATGATTTCAGAACACCGGTTTTCTATATAATTAGAACCAAATTGATGTACCTTTCGTGAGTTCTTATACATAGGATTATATCATATATGTATGTACCGCTTAAACTCCCGTATGCGTTTGATGCTCGCCCGACCAGTTACGGACCTATACGATTTTTTCTTTTTAAGGTTAAAGCCTCCCCATTTCTTTTCGAGAACAGCTGGATGTAGCAATCTGTATTGCTTCCAGTACAGTTCAATGCGCGGAAACAAGACTTATGATGCGAGAACTAGGAAGCAGTTGGATATGGTGGACTATGGAATAGGTGGTGTGTTTAATAACATACACGCGGCACGTATCCATATTTCGATTGACTACTAGAAAATATAAGTAAAAAATAAACAATAGACCCGGGATCTGAACTTAGGACATCTCGATCAACATTCGCGCTTTCAACCAACACCACCATTGACGCAGTAATATGTGATATGATAAAGCATTATAACATTTTTCTTCTATAACTTAACATTGGTCATGTTAAAGTCTTGATATCATGTGAATAAAATATAAAAAAATGATTTTTTTAATATCGTCATCATCAAGTCAAAATGAGAGTATTGAAGACCATAGTCCACCACGCTGCCAATGGCAAGATGGCAAATTACATAGGCCTCGGAGAACTTTCTAGAGAAACCGCGCAAGTTAGCAGAAGAATGAAATTTTAATAAACAAAAAGGTAAAAAACGTATCTTAACGCCTGTAATCCCCGAAGATGTAGGCAGAGGAATGCAGAACACTCCTACGTTTCGCCGGTTACGTTTACGTCCCACAATGGAATAAATGGTGAACCTGTTGCCATGCATCGGGCACATATCCCGACACCAAACCACTACTGGAAAATCTAAATTGGAAAATTCTGCAGTGTTAAACCCGGGACCACCCGGTTGGCAGTCGCACTTGCAACCGACACGACCAACGAGCCAGTCAACACAACCGACTACAACAACGAACTGCGTAAAGCCCACGTACAGGCCCACAGGTCACGTTGCCACAGACACAAACACCATAAATAGAGAGATCCCGTTGGTCAACTCCGGGCTGAAATGTATTTGTTTTCGTTTTGCTTTAAGCCGTTTCTGTAAACCTCGGTTAAATGTAACGTACATTTTTCCAAGAACTAAACGAATTTCACGGTTAACGAACGCGGCAACTATTGTGTAATACTGTAGAAGGTTGTATTATCAGATTTAATGTTATAAAACCTTTATTTTTAGTACAGTAAATAGTAGTGACTGGCCAGTTGGCAGAGTGGTTGTTGACCCTGACTGCGTATATTCCGGTCGTGGGTTCGATACTCACTCAGAAAATTTGTCTGATGAGCACCTGTGTTTTTTGTGTTTCAGTGTAAAATTATCTACATAATGATGTTTTTCCAATCCTATTGTATTATATTGTATGAATATGCATTGATTCGCTGTGTAATTGCCGATTACTGTAGTACACGTTTTTCTTACCGCGAGCTTCGTTGGCCTCGTGTGGGTTGTTCCCAGATATAGCATTATTATAAAGCGAAAAGATTTTTTTTTTAATTGAACAGTGCATTTGCTAAGATTTGATCCCCCCATTTTAAATAGGCATGCCGTCTTATGTCACTCTTATTTTTTTTTTTATAATAAGGAAGTAGAGGACGGGCATGCAGTCCACCTGATGGTAAGTGGCTACTGCCGCCCTTGGACATCTGTGATCAACCCCAGATAAGTCGACCACAGATGCGCCTCTACCCCTGAGGACTAAGTTGGAATGCCCCGAAAAAGTATGTCTCCCTTACAACACCCTTCAAACCGGAACACAGCAATACTTAACGCTGATGTTATAAGGCAGAAATAGGTGTGACGGTGGTGCTGTCGGAGTCGAACCACAGAGGGTTCTACCACTAATAAACAATAAATAAATCTTAATGTTTGCTTTCCACCCCAAGCGTGGGGAATACGGACAACATCCTCAGGGGAGGCCAGTCTCCAGCAATGAGCTGCGATGACCTGATGATAACGATTTACCTATACAACTTCACCCCGTCACTATTTTCTACACCATCACACCAAGCCCCCTTCAATGTAGGCAGAGACGTGTGCCAAGTCTCTCTAACTTACAGACTTAAAATATGTAAATCTTCTATGTTCTTCAATTTTTTCATGCACTTACGCCGTTTAAAATTTTCTAGAAAGGATATTAACAATGAGAAATACAATAACGTGTATTCTTATCGCAGTTGTACAGTATGGAGTCTTCGTGCTGCGCCCACGTCTGCGTACCCACTGAGAGGTCGCGTTATCAGCGTGGCCGTGTGAGTAGCACGTGGTGCGGACGGGTGGCCGATAACCTCGCCCCCACAACCGTTCTAACCCACTGTCGATTCCTCTAAGAGTTTTGTGTGTAATATATATCAAAAACATAGCTGATCTCGTATGTAAGGCTCTTGAAGTGCTTTGTTTAAACGTAAACGTAACTTCACGCCTGTAATCCCCGAGGTAGGTAGAGGAATGTAGAACACTCCCGCGTTTCACCGGTTACGTTTACGTCCCACTATGTAATAGGTGGTGAGCCTATTGCTACACTCCGAGTCATTACTAGAAAATCTAATGTACAAAAATCAAAATGTCCCGACCCGGGGTCTGAACCCTGTACCTCTCGCGTTTGTAACGAGCACGACCAACGATGCAGTCTTTTGTTTTTTATTTAAATATAATAATAAGAAACAATAACGGTGAAGGTAATACGATAATCGTTAACCCAGATAAACGTAAACCCAGTTACCGATAACAGAATCACGGACCGGCGAATTGTGCACGGTATGAGTATGGATTTTAATATTAATTTCTTTACAGTAATCGATTTCGATAACATTATCGGTAAAATTATATTTCAGACTTTAAGATACACTTAAAGTAAGGACCTGGCGTGATGCTACATATGTATGTATGTAAGAAATAATTAAACAAATTTGCAACATATTGCATTGATATGAAATTTTATATTTGAATTGTTTTTTTTTTCCTTTTCTAATAATTACCTACATAATTTATATTAATATAAGTTATAGCCTAACTGTTCGAAAGAAGCTTTTCTCACCGTTTGTCCTACATAGGTTCAGTTCTTGACGCGCCTGTTTATAAAGGAAAATATAATGACGAACCCTGCACACATGTGAGTTAAAACAAATGTTTTATACTCGTAAGTGCGAAGTCTACCAACGCAGACTCGCCAGCGTGGCAGACTATGGTCTCAACGCTCTCCTTCCGAGAGGTGATCCGAGACATTTTGTAAACGGTGTAACGGTAAATGGGTGGAAAAGTGTACTTGTGTTTATTGATCTACTTAAACGACTGTAAAACCGTTACAATTACCAATTATAAATAATATGTAAATAAAAAATCCGATGTTTACATGCATATATTTCATTTTTAATTACTATGATTCAAAGCTGTAAATTTTTGCTTTAATTTAACTTGATGCCAAATAACTAATGTTTCGACTCCAATATTAAAATTGAGCTTTTCGAAGTTCATTTCATTTCGTATTTGTCGTCATTTATTTACTGGCGAGTGACATTTACGAGACTTTATGAGAAATCACCTTGTGAATATTCTACTATGGAGAAGACATTTTACTAAACTGTTCCTTCGCCCCAATAATCTCGATGTTTTTGTTTGTGTAAACAACATCGCCCAACAAACAGCTACTCTATAAAATTTTCCAAGAATATTACAATCACGTTTAATGTGTTTCGGTGTGCTTATTTCAAATGTCGTACTGGTACTTGTGTAGCGACTCCAGTTTTTTATTTGTTCGGCCTATTATCAGTCAGTGTTGTATGCTACTGGTGGCTCGTTTGCGCAGCCTTGAGACAACCTCGGTCAAAACGGGTATTATTGAGGTTGGATCGGTTATTTCTGTGGATCGGTTTTTCTAATGTTGACACGTGTGCTGTAGTATTCTACACACTCGCCTACTTGTTCGATACACTAGCGCTTTAGTTATTTCAAGAACGTGACGGAAAGGGGAAAAATAAATAATTATATGCTTACTAACTCGTTGGTCGTGTTGGTGGCAAGCGTGAATACTGACCGAGTACTTCTGGTCTCAATGCCCGAGGCAGGCACTACTTAATTTTTCTAGTAGTCTCTCACGGTCTAGATATATCTAATAATAAATAAGTAAGAAATAAAAAAATTAAAGATAGAAGTGCATTACATACCTCTGCCTACCTCTTCGGTAATTACGAGCGTCATATTAAGTTATGGATACGTCCATGTTTTATTGAGCCATTTCTATAATGACAACGATTCCTCACCAAAATATTTTGAGCTTGAATGTGCCGCCCTTCAGTATACCACTTTCATTCATATTTGTTACATATTTTCCATCGTATAAAACATGCGCCATAAACAGGGTCGCGTTGACATCGCGACGAGATTGCACGTGTCGCGTAATCTTCTCCTCGCACAGCTACTGTAGCGGCGAGTGGTCGTGCTCGGCGTGGAAACAATAACCACTGTCCCGCGCAAGTGGGTTGAGAGGCGCAGACACCGCACGAGGATGCTCGCGCCGGGGCCGAGAGCGCCGAGTCAGCGAGCCGCGCGGACTCACTAAGGGTCCTTAAGTGTTTTAG
>DWEI01005191.1:0-11024 GCA_018245875.1 Mysoria ambigua | reverse complement strand
ACATTGATATCCATTTAAATAGCGTAATCTACAGCTTAAAAACATATTCAAAAAAAAACTAAAGTAAAAAAAGGGTACGTTGAGAAATTGCAGTTTCAATTACCACAAAATGCCACCGCAGACGTTTAAGTCTCCATTCCGCAGAAAGATTCAGTGTACCCAACAAGTTTACTTTCAAACGCGTGGTGGGTTAGTCCGTGCGCGTCCTTTATGAATGGGCTCCCCGGTCCCGCTTAACACAAATGTCACGACGCGCCGACGAGCCGGAAAACTCTCTTTTCTTCCTGAATTGTAGAGCCGCGCCGCGCACCGCGAAATGAACTCTAACGCGCACTCCATAGACTCCAAACGACAGTTACCGAGACGAGAAAATTTAAGGAATTTTCTGCTCGAACACCGCACTCGATTCTCCAGCGTAACGCGAAGTGTTTAGGTTCATTTTCGTGTGGGCGCCGAGGATTGTCGGTGGCACGAAATCTTCCAGTCTCCTGCGGCAAATTGTTTCCTCGCGCGCCGTGTTTGTATTTTATTATACATTTTTATTTCTCGATAACATTAGCTTAACCGACTTTTCATTGCCTCCGCCAGGGTTGCCACCGTTAAATTGTTTTAATGTGGCCAGTGTTTAACGGCTACCTTTGTTCAACACGTTTGCTCCGCCGCCTATTTCGCCTATATCTAAGAGTTTAATTGGTTTATGGGGATCATTAACACACATAGATGCCAGTTAGTTCTGTAGTTTGTTTAACAAGCTGTTACATTTTATAACCACCTGTTAAACTTTTTCACAAAGAACAATTCTTAATTTGTTCGTTATAAAGTTTTAAAGAGCTATGTCTAATAAGTGGGAAATAAATCTAGTACAGCATAAATTTCACAGGTTTCTTTGTATCTAATATACTTATATCGAATCATTTTATCTATCATATTATTTTTGATTTTATTCCCAAATGCGTATAACTCAAGTTCATGAAAAGTTACCGAATAACTTTTAATACGAAACTAGACAAAATTAAAAAAGTTATTACTGCAAGCCTGGCAATGGGCAACTGGCAAGTGGGGCAAATTCTTGATAAGGTGTTTTACCTATTCTACGGAAGGTCCTGGGTTCTAATCTAGTGTACTATTGGATTTTTCTAACATAGAATCGGACTTTAATGGCCCCTCGGAATATAAATTTGTGCCTAGTGTATAACAAAACTTACCACCTCTTCCATGGTGGGATGTAAACGTAACTGCTGAAGTGTGAGAGTGTACTACACTCCTCTGCCTACCACTATTGGGATTACAGGCTTAATGTACCGCATACACAATTATTACTCACACCACTAACAGCTGCGGAATTTGTAAGAAAAACAAAGTAACATTGGAACAAAATGGTGGACGGTGCCTAAACAGCCTCGCACAGCCCTGAGGAAGTCGACCGGGGGCAGGGCAGAGGCGTCAAAAGCGTGGCGCGCAAATATGTGCCCTCAGTGGCGGCGGCGTCTGAGCCCCGGCCCGCAGCCGGCCAGAGGGATTACTTGGCCGCCTCGCGAGCGCCGGATAACTTTACGCCTTTTTGCGGCTTTCACGGTAGCCGCGCTGTGATGTTCCTTGGCGTTTTGTACCTGGTTGTTATAGGTGCGTGCTTATTTTTTTTTGTGTTAATACCGTTGTAATATTGTTCTTTTCAGTTATGTTAGTCACATTTTTCGGTTAGTAAATAAAATTGTATCTCTTTGTTTTTATATTGAGCTGTATTTTTGACTTATAATACTTTTTGGCATTTAAATTATGAAGTACAGAATCAATTTAAAACTGAACATAAACTAAATATTTTTAGACGCAATTAACAGACATATCATAATAAGAGTTTCTTAAGCGAAATAAAAATAGACACACAGGGTACATTGGACCGGTAGAGGCTGATGGATGGATGGCAGGCAGATAGTACAATTAAAAACAGTCAAGTAACTAGACAACATTGGAACTGGTCCCGCAGATTCGAACCCACTGACCGTGGTTTTATCTTTTGTCACCGGCGTGTTACACGCCCAAGGCGCCATCAGTGCGGACATCAGTTTTTTATGTGTTATCACAAGTGTACTCTATTTGATTTTTTTATAACATTTATTATTTAGAATCATATAAATATATTCACACACTATAATATACAGTGAGGAGTAATATTCAATACAAATTTATTGTTATAAAGTAACCCAATAAGCAAAAGTATCCTAGAATAATGGTTATTGTAAAACTGCTTTAATTTATTACTAAATGTAAACCTATGTGATATGTCCTTTGTAAATATCGGTGAAGTACATTTATTATACTGAACAGTCGCTTCCTCTGCCTACCTTTTCGGGGATTATAAGCGTCAAATTACATATCACGCACGGTCATGTAGTGCTGAAGTAGGTAAAATTTTATTATCAGTTTTACTCATTGATTATTTATTAAATTTGCTGATATCTCTGCACAGTGCTTCAAAACACCACTTGAAATAATAATCAATCATTATCGTTACAATTATCACAATGTTACGCCAAGCTCTCAGGAGTTACGCAGAGAGCACCAAGTGATAAATATTTCCATAAAAACCTAACAATCATCATTGTTTTTATAACATGCAGAATAATACCCAAGACTTTAAACTTCAACATCAGAACGACTTGCATCGATCCGTACTAAATTTAAAATTATTGTAAAATATAAATATTAAATCTCTCTTGTCGCGTGCATGCGCCAAGCGCCTTATTCGCCGACATTTATTTCCGGCTGACTCCGGGGCGCGATGTTAGACACTTTAACCAAATGCCTTTGCGTCCATTCATTCCCTTCACCGTGGAGAGCTTTCCGCTTGCTTTCGTTGCGAAACATCTTTTTTTCGCGCGGCTCGAGTGAGGTTCAAGTTTTTTCCTTGCGCTTCCCGCTGCACTCGCTTCGTCCTTGTTGGTTAAGTTGTTCGCGCTTGTAACTGAGTGGGCGGTGTCAAACAATTTTTTGTTTCTCATTATAGAGTTTTGCTAATTATCTCTTATTTTTTGTAAACTTTCTTTTTTATATCACAATTTTTGGTATTTAATGATTTGTTTATGTTCATTTCTGTTAAAATCAATAATAACTCGAAATATTTTTACTTATTGATAATCTTCTTTTCATACACTCAAAACCTAAAAGTATCGTAAAACCTCCTACACTCACACAAAAAAAACATAAAACCCGAAAAACACATACAAATAAAATTTTACTTAAATAAAATGCAAAACATAACTTTAATTAATAACATGGACGCTACACAATTAACACGCGACATCAACATCGAGACGGCGTCGGATGAGCACGGGGCCGTCCGTGCGGCCGAGGTGCGGACGGCGCGCGGGCAAAACTAGCCGGCGAAAGGTTATCTCGAATTGATATTAAGCTTGCATGTCTCTAGTCCAGTTCCTCATCCAAAATCGATAGCGACCCGGGCGGGGGGCCACCCTGTTGTTATAGCCGAGGTCGGCCGCTCCTAATTCGTACCCCCGCATATGGCCGATCTTTGTCGTCTGGAGCTCACTAGCAGGTGTTAAGTTCGGATGCGGCGTTCGCTTATGCAGTTCACGTTGAACTCACCCGGTGACGGAGCGTGCGTACATGGTAGAGTTTTGGTGTGTGTTTTTTTATAAAGAGATAATAAAATACGCATCTGTCTATGATATTGAAATGTAGTCGTAAAATATTTTCTAGTTGAATTGTCAAAGTTTATTTTAAAATACAGCTAAGTTTGGGCCCATATTTTGTAAACTTCAATAAACGGTACTAACAAAAAATATACTATCATTATACCGTCACACTAAATCTCTTACAGGGTAGGCAGAAATCACAGAATGTTAAATACATTAAAAATAATAATCAATAATGTGTTGAAATACATTGAAATAAAACAAATAGACTCTGATTCAAACAACACTCTGATTCTGATGAAAACAAATAGACAAAAAAAATAGACTCTGATTCTTTCGTTCTTCTAAGCGTCCCAATTCACGAAATATAACTTCAATTATACTACTTACATTAACAATTACAGCCATCTAGCAGACAATGATCTCACTATTAAGTAATCATGTAAAAATTGAAAAGAATGCAAAGACTTGTAAACGGCAAGTTAAATGCATTAATCCCATTTGCCACGTCCATTATTCGGTGCATCCGTATGCATGTGATCACGCCGGCTCTTCTTACCCTTCAAACCGGAACACTGCAGTGCGTGCGCGTAGTACAGAAATGTATAAGATGGCTTAGCGCAGACGGACTCTACGTACTCTACGTAGAGCACACTGACGCTTTAGTTTACGATTTGAATAACGCTTGTACGGCGCTGCGACAAAATTACACTTGTAGGGATATTGGTTTATTCACTGCGATTTTATTCTAACCCGTAGAGTTTTTGGTTTATTTGGATTTTATTAATGTAATTGTTTGCATTTTATGATATAAAGCGCGTATATAAAGATATATGTTTTCACTCCCAAATTTTGTACTGAACAAACGGTTCAATTCTGAAGGAATATAAACTGTTGGTGATATAACTCGCGTGTTATCATTATTTTTGAATAGGATTTAATTGTGTACAGTCATTACTTGTTAAATTAACGAGTGGTTTCTAGCGCCACTGCTGATTGTGACGTGGGTACAAATCCCTTGTCGGGTAGTATTGTTATCTAGCTTAGATTCTCTATTTTTTTTTTTTTTTTGCGGTGGGACGTAAACGTAACCGTAAACGTAGCCGGTGCCACGTGGGAGCGTACTATCTGTTTCCGAATTGTCAACAAAGATTTTTCCAAAAACCTGACCTGAAAGTACAGTCACTTTGCTGTTTATAGGATGAACGGACAACTGAGCTGGGTATCCTATTACAAATTATGTAATGGCTGGAGATCATATACGGAATATATAATTAATAAGCCCTTTTAAAACCACATTGCAATTTCAAAAAGGTACAAATCTTTAATTTAAGATAATAATACCTTTTGATTTTGAACACATCTGATTAGTAGCAAATATCCCGGTAGTTTAAAAATCAACCTCCCACTCGCGGTGTCCTGGGTGCAAAACCTTTCCCGCGTTTCTTTTAAAAATATATCTTTGAAATCTTTTTTGTATTTTATTAATTATCACTTGCTACAATCGTGAAGAAAGACTTCGTGAGGTAATCTGTATATTTTATAGTTATCCACGATGCATCTCTAATCAGTGTAAATTTATAAATTTTCCAGCCCGTATTTGACCAGCGTGGCGGACGGTGGACGATGGGTAGAACGATAAAAATATTGGCAATTATATGCCTATCATAGTTATTACCGAATAGATAATTTCATTGCGAAGGATATGTGGGTGTTAACTCAGCTATCACAGTCCACGAGGTAACAGAACATACAATTAAAATCTCGCACCGCTTAATTGGTTTGTTTATCTAAAATTACCTGCGTATCAACCGTCGATTTCGACGGGGCATTTCGGCGGAGCGGACGCGGCCCTATCTCGCCTTACTCCGCCGGATAACATTTGAAACTACATCGGCCTCAAAAACTTATTACGCCACCCTACCCACCTCATTATCTCTGGCCATACTTCCAAATCGATACTAGAACACACACAAAACTATTCACACACACACACACATACATACACACGCGCACACAGATACAACAACACAAATGAAAGTCTACGCTTACTCGTAACCGGCGCGTCAACTTAAAACTTAATTATAATTAATTAATTCCAATTGGTGGCTGTTCCTCTCGCTCGCGCCGCGTCTTAGATACGGCCGTCTCGCTCTGCACGGAGGCGAGGGCACAAAACGCGGTATTGTGTTTTCGAAGACCTTTTATCGCGCAGGCATTTCACGAAGTGGAGCGTTCGTCGGTTCGATTCCTTTCGGATTTTATTAGCACTTAGATTTTAATTGGAGTTCTATTGAGTGAGCTTTTTCCGGATGTTTATATACACGTATGTGTGTGTGTGTGTGTATGGTATGTGTGTACGTTTATTAGGTTTATTAACACGTATTGTACTTAATTAATTAAATACACGCTGTAATTGACTCGTTAACGGCTAAGTACAATTCACGGGTTTAGCGGAGCAGTTCTTTCAATTAACAACTGCTGGTTGCAGCGTCATGGAATAATCTGGAATGTGTTTCGTTGATAAAACAATACAATAGGATAATAAACATACTGGATATAAGATAAACTTTTGATTGTCTTAATAAAAAAATCACGTAAGAAGCTTTATTCGGAAATACCTATATACATTTCCCACTAATAATATTAGTGAGTGTACCTGCCTATATACAATGTGGAAATGTTGTCACCGATTGCAAAACGTTGGTAATTTTACAACTTCCTAATTTGAGATGAAAAGCGCGGAATCAAAACAAAATGGCTGTCTTTGAAAAGCAGATAATTTAATTACAATCATCACTACATCGGACGGTGACGAGTATCAATAAGGATGCGACTGAAGGGCCCACTCTCCCCAGCTTCCCCCCAAGATGGGGTTAAACCACCCCTCATTACCATATTTCATTTACTCAACGAAATTATGCTAATTACTTATATTGCTTTGTGTAAAAAGGAAATTTATAAGGATTAAACTTACACTCCCTCGCCGCCTGAACCGCTTCAATCCAGTCATAACTAGTTTGAGCAAGTTCAGAGGATGAATTATTTAGGAGATGGCTCTTTAAAAAAGCGAGGCAAGGGCTGCCGATTCTCGGGGCCCGATTATAATCGGACGCAATTAAAATTCAAATTGGGGAATTTTTAATTTTGTTATTGATGACCCTCTTTCGCGGTACGATTGAATCGGACGTTGTTAAAAAGTTCGCGGGAAGTTTGAGCTGTGATTTTAGCCCGTAATTCGCTTATTTATATTACGGTTCTCTCAAAACGGCTCAATTAAAATACTCGGTTTTCTATAATGGTGCTCGAAACGAAGTATGGCTAAATATTTATTTATTTTTTTCGAAAATTTAGTCCAACACTAAATGCCCAATTATATGAAATGATGATGAAGAGATGAACTCATTGATCGAACTATTATGAATGAGAGACGGTCGTGCCTGCGATTTACTGCGATTTTCCTACACAAATATATATTGATATTCGATATAGTCGCTACATTATGCATCTATGTAGTATTATAATTTGTACATCGCATAAAGTCTTGTACGATTTTGTCCTTATCGACAGTACATTTCGTTGACTTTAGCCAAGAAATTTCCAGAACAATCTTGGCTTTACTACATCGGACAAAATTTAAAAAAAAAAGAGAAAACTATAAGGTGAAAGATAAAACGAAGCGCGCAGGTAGAGACGGTACTGGACATACTTGCCGACGAAAGCGGGTGTTATTATGTGCGCACACGAAATATATCTTTCGAAGTGAATTATAGTAATGAAATACCCCTGGTTTGGGCAAGGAGAGTGCCCGGGGCCGCTAGTTTCGCAACTTATCCCGCTAAGGCGAGTCCTTATTTAAATGTAAATTAGGTTCATTTCGCGAAATTAATGTCGCCGAGACCCTCCCTCTGTGTAAGGACACCATTTCGCTGAGTACATTCGGACGATTCCCTTTACACTGTCATTTATATAATTTTGTTTAAAGCTGTGATTTACTTTTTGCATATCTTCACGTCTAGCCCTCACGGGCATGGGCAGAGACTAACGATATTCAAATGCTACGGTTCTAACAAAGGTCTTTTGCTTTCTCTACATTCATAAAAGTTGTCGTTTCTCGGATATTTTCATCTTTTTTTCAACTTTTATTTTAGTTTAAAGCTTCAATTGAATGTCTTCACTAACATGTCGGGACCTTCGTTATTACATAGAGTAAATAGTAAATTGTATTTTTAAGAAATATCTATTTATAAAAAAGTGTAAAATGATCAATATGATTATATCTGTCATGCAGACTCCGATCATAACGATGGAACACTCATCTCATAACGAGATTAGAATCTTCAAAATTAGAACGGTAAAAGAGTTTATAATCATAATAAAGTACAAAAGACATAATACTTTACTTTCGGTATTGCGGGAGGTATTGCGAAATGAATTGAAAAAATCTCCTTATGAGTTGTATCTATTTACTCTTTAAATTTACTAATCTACGTTTATACAATCAGCTTATTACCGTCCACTGCTGGACTTGGGCCTTCCATGAGAAGTTATACTCATAATCCCAACGCTAGGTATGAGGCGCGTGACTCGCAGAGCACAGCTTCTCGCACTGCCTGCCGCTTCATGGCGTGTCCGCGGAAAATGAACATTTCGAGACATCAACCCCGGACGGTGTAATGGCCTCTCTATCATCACATGGACTGACGAGTCATTACTCCTATGTGAGTGTTGTTAAGAATTTCTAATGTACGTACTCGAGTTTAACTTTTACTAATTAAATGTAGAGACACAAACGCATAGACAGCGCATTGTGCTTTAAAACACCGTATTTTTACAAGTCGAATTCGAAAATGTTCTTTATGTTGATGTTTTTAAGGTTCAAAGTACGTTCCGCTAGATTTGGCTTTTACTCACGCCGAATTGTAACACCATCGCGGTTCAATGGAATCTGTTTATGGTGTCGTTAGGACAGGATAAGAATTGTCCGGGAAACGAGCACGGCGTAGTGGAGGATTTGTGGACCTAATTTATCATTTTTGATTCTAGTTGTGTAATTTATGTTTCACAATACAATGCTACATCATCATCATCATCATCATCATCATCATCATCAGCTGCTGCTCATAGCTGCACATACATTTCCATTAACGAGGCGCCAAGTGCATTTTTTTATTGGAGTTTTTCTATAAAATCGCTAAAAACCAAACTTAGTCTAAGTTAGGAAAATCTTACATAAGTCGATACAGCTGTCATTCGCTGTACCATTTTTTCGAACAACCGATGCGACTGATCGAATGACCGATGTAATCGCTTCAAATTGCTTCGTACGCGATATCAACGCTCGCTGTTTGTACCGACCGATACTAACTGCTCTCGTACCGATACATACCGGCCGAGCTGATGATATGTATAACCACTGCAGCGGTCCTAGCGGCGACATAACGTTCACACTGGCGGCTGTATTGTCGTCGGCCGGCGTCGACGGCGGCGACGGTCACTTGTGGCGGCGGCTCACTCGTTCGCTGATCCGTACGTTTAATGAAACGGAATATGTAAACATATCTACGGTTGATTGTCCTTAGTAAGAAATTGTCGTAAGTTTATAATTAGTGTGAAGTAAACAGTTCATTGTTGTAAGAAATTGATTTGTAAAAATATCTTTTAAGTAATATTTTATAAAATTTTAAGTGAATTTTTGATTACCTATTTTACGTTTTTTTTTATGAAATGTGAGTGCCTTTTGTATTGTGTTTTTATACAAGTTTTCATGCACTTTACCCATAAAGGTATCACGGTTTCATAATAGTATTAACGTAACACACATAACAGGGCGCCTGTGATTCCCGTAGAGATAAGATGAGGGGTTACGTTTTGAATAGCGAGTGATCCTAATGCTATACACCGGACACAAATCTACACTGCGAACCATTGCCAGAAATTGTAACTTCCTAGTCAGAATAATCCAATAGGATTCGACTCGTAATTTGAACCCGGGACCTCACGATAACAATTACCACTATACCACCGAATCACCAAAAGAATTAAACACGCCGCTCCATGAACGCCACAACGCGTCGTTTTACAGAACGCAGAACTGATACAACGCGAAGCGATAATCGCAAAATTACATCAGGACCAGTTTTCGTTCGCGCGCTGTGAACGACGCGCAAAGGGTTGCCCTCCCTCACACACAAACACACACACAGACAAACCGAAGCGTCAACACAACGATAAAACAAGGCAACTACTTAGCATTTTCAAATTAAATACACTAATCACTTGTGTAAACGCACAGTGTATAGACGGGACGCTGGATCGATAGTGGCTATGTGTGGGTGGTGGTTATAATGAAGGGTAGAGGGTGAAATTAAGTGGTTCTATTCGTGCACCCCACGTTCCGTTGATGTCTTTCACTTCATAGGTTGTAACCGATAATTTTTCGTGCGCTTTTCGATCTGGCATTACTGGCAACACTCGGTCGCAACGTGTTTAAAATCATGTGTGTGTTGCTACATATATATTTTTTTTTTCCCACGAAAGGTATATTCTCTTGGGGCAATGTAACATTTTACATCTATACGCTACTATTAATATATGTACATATTGCTATAGTTTTTTTACTAAATGATTGTATCGTTAATTTCAATCTTTAAATGTTAAAGCAACATAACACAATACACTCGGAATAGTTAAGCCATTAATTAAACTCATTAACTTATTCTGTTCTTACTTTTTATAATCATACAATATGTTTAGCTAGGGTATAACTTGAAACTAACTTAAAACTGATTACACGTCATTACGAATAAACTCACATTTTTGTTTATGTGAAGCTAATTGAACTAGAATTACGTAACATCACGCTGGTAATCCTGAAGAGGTAGGCAGAAGAGTACATTCCCACGACCACCAGTTATTTAAAGCAATTCAAGTACAATGCACTTTTTAAATTACACCAAACACAGAATATTTTGGGCAATTTAATAAAATCAGCATACGATTAGAAAGCAACGAATAACAGAACAAAATAATAGAATTATTTTTGAATAAGTACGTTAGAAATGTAGAGATAAAGATATTTGGAAGCCGATGTACCCTGCCCACCCTATAAAATACTTAGTGTGATAGTATATAAATAAATAAAAGTAATTCTTTAGAACTTGTATAATTATCGCGTTCGTAATCCTTCGGACCCGCGTCGTTCACGCGTTATTAGGAATAAATAAATTAATACCAACTAATTATAGGGGTAATTATGTGGCGCGTACAAAAGTTCAGCAAGAAAGGGTTAACACACGTAAGGGCAATTATAATTGTAATTACACGTTACTCAAACTAGGGGTTTTATTTTCGATTGAATTTACATGATAT
>DWEI01005190.1:0-11024 GCA_018245875.1 Mysoria ambigua | reverse complement strand
AAACAGCCACAGGTCGGCGAGTGACGACCACGGCACCAACACCGCCGTAAGGCGGGGTGAAATCACCGGGGGGCAGTCGACCCCCTGAGTCTGCCCGGGTAAAGAGGGAGTCCTCGAGGCCCGTAATCTCGTTGCAAGCGGCGACTATATGCCGCGGTGACGAACGACTAGTCAAGTCAAGCATTTTGTTGAAGACGATTGTAATTGTTGATATATTGTAAATCGTTTCGAATTCTACTCGCGAAGCTTTACAGTATTTCACATTTTACTTTTTCCGTGTTCATAAAGAAGGATACAAGAAGACAGACAAGATAAAAAATAACATAATTATTTATGAAGCCTGTACCTTAATGAACATTCGCAACAACATAACACATCATGCGCTCTAGTTGATAAAAAATCTATTGGTTCCCTAGTGGCTGTTGTCAGCGCGTCGTTGTGATGCACGTCACGCAATTCTCGGAATACCGCGACATAATAAATTCATTTATCAATCACATTGATTCCATGTATTACAATCTACACCTCTATCAGCATACGGCGCTTCCACGAACCGTCAAATTGTAGGTCATTTGCTTCTGATAAATCCCTAAAGAGCTCCGTGACCATGACTCCGAATGGGGTACAATAAGCCCAAAACGTAATCAACGTTTAAGTTACATAGCGGCCGACGTCGTTTTCGGTGTAGTGGGTAAAAGGGCAAGCTTCGAGCGAAAAGTCTTGGGTTCGATCAGCAAAATATTTTTGGGTGTCTGTAAATTAAAATTCCAAGTATTATAAAGTCTGAATTTGTAGCGAGTATTGTCATACACCTTGGTTCACCCTCTATTGCATGGACCGCATAACATAATTGAAGAAAACTGAGAACATAACGGTCTTCTGGCTTGCCCTTCAGAAGGGTCAAGCGTGACGCTATGGCATGGTACAGAAACATGACCACTGATTATGCGTGATCATTATTATCTTGGACGACCAGCGAGACACAGGAATAGCTGTGCCGGTCTCTTACGCACTGGTTCGGATCTCGGTAAAAAAGACATCTTGATGTACTTGTATATCTGCTCTGGTCTTAATGTTCGTTCTGGTCTTAAATATTCGTTCGGACAATTTCGATGTATATATACTTGTCTATAAGCTCAGTAAGATTACTAATTATGTAAACAGCGGCGTAGAGTTAATCTTCATTACGATATTATTCAAACGCAAGCCGTTCAAATGTTTTCAACGTGAGCACTTAAGTTTTCATTATGATATATAAAAGACCAAAATAAACATTATAATAATAAGTGGTAATTTGCTCATGCAACAATAAAATTTTGGCGCCATGATTGTGTTAACAAATAATCCATACAACATTACAATTCTCACATGAATATCATAAAAGACACATAAACATAAACCTGCCAACTTAGACTAAAACGAGGCGAGCGATCTAACCCGCCGATGTTATCTGCCCTCGTCTAATTACATTTTCGGCGCCGGTCGTTACACGCCGCTTAGAGTAGTGTATTTGTTGTGTTTAAAAATTAAACGGTAAATTTGTAGAGTCGCGCTTTATGGAAGGAAAATGTACATAGTCGTTAAACTCGTTTAAATCTATTGTATTCGACCTTAACTAAACAGAGAGCAAGGATTGTGAGGTTACTGATGCAATATTTATCGATTACACCATCATAATTACCTTCAGCGACATTGTAACTCAGGTGAACTATGAGACATTTAAAACTTTAGTTTACTGTTAGAAAATCAAGAGATTATTTTTAAAAGAATCATAGCCTCGTGGTCGACCA
This sequence comes from Mysoria ambigua, assembly GCA_018245875.1. Lineage (NCBI taxonomy): Eukaryota > Metazoa > Arthropoda > Insecta > Lepidoptera > Hesperiidae > Mysoria > Mysoria ambigua. The sequence continues at coordinate 9,234 of DWEI01005190.1, read as the reverse complement.
TAGTAGCGCGTGACGGTGAGCGAGTTGTCACCATGGATGCAGCGTGCCTTGCCAGATGTGCATGTTAGATTTTGTAGTGAATTATTAGAAATTTATTGTCTCGTTGGTCGTGTTGGTTACAAGTGCGACTGGCGATCGCGTGGTCCTGGGTTCAAATCCCGAATAGGGCACTGAACGTTTCTAATTTAGTTTTTGTAACAGTGGCTGGGAGTCTGGAAATGTTCTCGATGTACGGAAATAGGTTCACCACCTATACCATAGTGGGATGTATACGAAACAGATGAACCGTGAATTCAAACGTGATTTTACGTTTAATCAAAGTTTGACAAATAATAATTAAGATTGTCCCAAAAGCACCTACACTGAAACTCAAACATTTATAAGTCTTGATCTTCGGCAAATAAAATTCCGTAATCATCATTTTAAAAAGAGTACTGAACGACTGCGCGACTATAACACCGTAAGCGCAGACTCGGCAGCGCGGAAGCGCGAGCGCGGGCCCGCGTGCTGCGTGCCACCTACAAGGAAGATCGAAAGTGTCGATTGGCTGCTAAGATTGTGGTTATGATGATCCATTACCATCGGCGGGATCGCAGCGCGCATATAAATATACGTCGCAGGTGCGCGGTTCCGAGAGCGCTTCCTTCCCCGAACGCGCGCTTGCGATGCGCGCGCGCATCGCCTCCATTGTAATAGACGCACGCGCGGCACATACGTATGGACTGCCTCTGATTTATAGATTGGGTGTTCCGGTGTTTAGTAATATGAGCGCTGTCCTTGCACTGAGCGGTGGCTGGTATCCCAGACATGTCATTGGCTACCTAGAGTTGTTGCGTCAAGTTACATATTAAAATTCACTTGATATTGTGCACATGTGATTTGCATCCGCTTGAGTCGATTTTACATATGTATGATTAGAGTTGGGTTTTGAGGTTTGTCTTGTTTGGTTGTTTGTTGAACTACATCTTCATGTTATATTAGGTACATTAGAAGAATCTCCTTGTGTGCAATCCGACGGTCACTTGTGGTAATGTTGTAGCATTTACGCGTAGTTTATGAAAATGGTTAATGGTCTTTTGGATGGAAATTGATTAAAACATTTAAAGAGTTTGCTCACAAATTTTTTACTTGCGTACACTAAAAGCGACTTCTGAGATTTCTATAATTTACTCTAAGACAATTTTCATTTTTCTGTATTTTAATAAATGTTGATGAATGCTGTAAATGTTATACGCACTTCGGTTAAGGTAACCTAAGGATACTGTAATAGGTATCGATGTGTTTTACATTAAATGGTATTTTACATTAATTTTACATTACGGTATTTAATTTCGTAATTGATTCAATTATGAATAATTTCAATTAAAACATTATTTATCTAATTATTACATACGTAGGAAACATCACGCCTGTAAGCCCAGGGAGGTGGGCAGAGGGAGTAGGCAGAGTTTAGTATCCTCCAACTACTAATATGGAATAGGCGGTAAACTCCTTGCCATACACCGTGCATATATCCAAAGTACTGTTAGAAAATATAAGTTAGAAAACTTTTTTACTGCCGCAACCGGGATTTGTTCCCAGGACCTCACGTTCAGTAGTCGCACTTACAACCAAAAGTAACCGACGACACATTCAATTTAAGCATCCTTGGCAATCTTTACGTACATATTAATACATCATATTAATACATCCATATTAATACATACATAATAATTTAAATATTATATTATTATTTTATATTATATAGATTAAATATTATTAAAACTAAAAATCAAAACTATACATTAGCTAATAATCTTGACATAGAGAACGCAATAAAAAAGAGAGAGTTATAATATATAATTTTTCAACTGAGCAGTATCAGCACGAAATATTGTCTTATTGTGTAATAAAAGCCGGTTGCGATCATATTAAAACTGTACTGTTCTTGCAGGGATATTGAATAAAAAGTGAAAAACCAAGTGCGGTAGAGACCTGGCCCCAAGTTCAAGGCCGTCCACTCACCGAAATGAGGATAATGGTCCCGTACTATTAAAGGCTTGAGGCTCACTCAGCATACGTTTTGATAGGAAACATTGAACTCGAAAAGAAGTCGAGTGGACACGCGTTCGAAATTTGTAATTTGGAAGCCAGAAAAAAAGTAGTTATTTAGGTAGTGATATTTATTGTTATTTTGAAGGCTTATTTTAAACGATTTATATATTTTTAATAATAACAACTCTATTTGTGGTTTAAGTGCATACCTCCTCAGGGATTACTAGGTTGATGTTACCGTATTTTTTTGCTAGTTATTCCAGTTATTCTTTCTTTCCAGAACTAAGGACTATGTAGGCCAAATTAAGGACGTATTTTACTTCAGCATTACATCAGATCATGTTTCATCTTAATACGCATATAACTTTATCAAGATAAATACATTTACGATTACAAGTATAATTATAGTAAGCATACATGTTTATATTCCAAAAACTACAACAAGGAAGCGATCTTAATAATGACTGAGCAACGATTATTTTGGGCAGTTTAAAATCTATTCAAAGTACATTGTAAATACGCGTCCACTAAGCATGCGGCGCACGCTTGGCGCAGGTGTGCGGCGCGCGCGCTGCATATCAAACTTACTGTGCCCGCCGATTGCTTTCGTAAACGCACCATCGGTTACGCCGAACTCAACCTTAGCACATACGTATTAAATCATTCCCGGGTGCACAAATTTTAGGTCGATTTAATGTCAATACAGATCTCCTCTACATAGAGTTTTTTTCAAATCAGGTGCCGTCCGTTGCCTCCATCTCGATGCAGATTGAAGCGAAGTGCACAATCCTGCAAATGCACCACTATGGTCATATTGTCGTCCGGCGCTACACCGACCAGTTCTGTGCGGCATATCTTTAGGCTTTTTTCTTCCCATTGTTATATCGTGTATCGTATCGTGGTATATCTGGCCGCGGTGAGCTCTCGCCCGCCTTTAAACACGAACGTTCGCTATGAATATGAATCGTTCCATCTCTGGCTTTTTTCGCGTCGTCTGAGTGAACGTTCATTCCGCGTGTCTCGCTACATAATGTACGCACATAATTTCATTGCCCACTTATTGTCTTCTTATAATATAAATTTCAATTCTGATGCATGAAATTTAGCGACGCGGTGAATGGGAAAAAAAAATGTACGCGTTACTGAGTTTCGCAACGACATTCGTTGTCGGAATAAATTTTGTAAGCGTTGCATTGTGATAAAAAATTTCCTGCGACGGCGCGGCGGTATATGCAGCATTAGATCAAACACGATTACTGTACTAAATTAAGTACAATATAATTTTGTTTCCTCGTTTTTTTGTTCTCTTGTTAGAACATGAGTCTCTTCTCAGAACGAGAAGCTTAAAGCCATAGTTATATCACGCTGGCCAAGAACGGGTTGGCAGACTTCACATGCCCTAGAGAACAAATTAATCTGAAACGCACATTTTGTAAAGAGATTCACGCCAGGATTTTAAGCCGGTTTCCTGAAGCAGGGAGTCGAATGTCAAACCACTGTTTTGTTTTAAAAAAAAAACAGAACTATATGTGTTTACAATATATATTTTTAGCTGTATGACGTAGAATTTTTTTCAATCCCAACACAATTCACATGCGTTTTATTTAATTTATAATCACACTGTCATTACCAATCTCGGTGTTTGTGGATCGCGGATATGACAACAGCAAGTGTGCACTGGTGTCCGCTATCGCTGTGAAATATTATTCTCTCATGCACTGAACTCCGAGGCATCGATGCAATAGTATTAAGCGCGAGTAATAAGCAAATAAATGATAAACGTTACACGGCGAATGAGCACGCGCACGCGACCGGCCGAGTTATGGCGATCATAGAGCGCGATTTGTGAAGTAGCCAAGCGAATATTTCTGAGCGGCCGGACCGATACGAATTAGAATTGAATTTCCTCCGACAATCTAGATTCGCATTCTGAAATTTCAATGCAAATATTATGTTTGGTTTTCGATTTTCGAACCACTCTAGAATGGGTTGCCGGTTGCCGGAACGACGAAGATAAATAAGACTTATTTTACATACGTTAGTATTAAATCAATCAATAAAACAGCAAATGAAGTATATATACATATAAAAATAATAAGAAACTTACTATGGTTACATAGTCAAAATACTTATGAGTTCTGCATGAAATTAAAGCCCAGTAAGCTCACATTAATTTTATTGCTGTACCACACAGGCACATGTGATAAGCAATGTTTGATCTGTTTTAACCAAATATCTGGTCTGTTAATCTGAGATCGCTGAAGTAGATGTCGCTGTATTAAGGTACGCTGATTCGAATAATCACCTTTTGGTATTTTGTAAACACCTATTTTTATAAACACCTATTTTTGTAAACACCTACATCACAATTTTAACTTATTTATCCTCATCTGTATACAAACAGACAATTCTCCTTGTAAATAACTATCAATGAAATATGAGGGCAAAGAATTAGATGACACCAAGAGTGTAGGAAGTTACTCGTACGTGCATGCAACGGGCACAAATCCAGATTCCGAGGCTCTGCTAGAAACATCAATTGAAAAATCTGATTTCAAAATGTTTAGTAGTACCTGATTTTGAAATCGAACCGAGGACCTCTCGATCAACAGACGCACTTGCAACCATTCAACCTACGAGGTAGTCACTCGACCAACAAATAATACAGTCAATATACATTTCTTGCGATGCATGCCAAATCAAGTACACCAGCACCCTACGAAGCAGGAAGGCCCTTCACAGTGCTAGATATTTTTGTCCTCATAGATCTGACCTGCTAATCTTATATTCCCTTCATATACGTGCTGTTTCGTAAATATCTAATTCGCCCTTCAGACAGCATCTGACCTGTTCACTCTAGATCCGTGAGTCTTGGGTTTCCTCGGCACCTGCATCTATACACATCCACGTTGTATGTTGTTGTTTATCTGCCATTCTTTGTACATGTGCATACCATCGCAAGACTTTTCCTAATGCAGATATGATTTGGATGATATCGGAGGTCAAAGAAACTGTTTCAAAGGTACAACACTCGTTTCTGCGATTGGTAATTGTTTTACCGTCAGCTGCACAAGCGCCTGGCTCATTGTCCCGACAAATACATTTTGAAATGAGCGGGCGCATCGATACAACTATGATACTATGTTTGTTACCTCTGAAGGTCAAGATGTTACAGGCTTCTTATTCTGCAAGTAAAGTAAAATGAGTTTTGTTAAAGTAATCAGGCGGCTAATAAACTAAATGTATACTTTTGCTCATCTAAGTAATATTTTTCCTGGCTGAGAATAAAACCCACGACCGTTCTACAATCTTCTACAATCATATTCACTATCCTATAAAAACAACGAGCCAGTGATACGTCCGGTCACTTTGATTTTTGTTTAATTTGTCGTAAATAAAATGTTACAAATTATGTTTTATACCTAAAGCCACACTAGGATTTTCTGTTTTATGAAGATTTAATATTCATTGTCTAAGAATAGTCTGCTCAAAAATCGAACCGGGATACCTCAGCTAAACAACTGACATGATTACTAATATACCTACCTAATGGCTGGTGTAATTATAATTCACCAACTGTGTGCGGATGATTCGTTATCCGATTTTTATTATACCACCATGCTTAGGGTAGTCACTGTCTATAACGGGTCATTGTCGCCGAAAATTCAGTGAACTTCAACCGTCGGGTCCGAACGATAGCGAGCAATATTGCAGTGCAGCAGCTCGCCACATTATCCGCGCGCACCCGAACATCGGTGACGGCGTTGTTCGATACTCGGGGTATGGTAATATTTCGCGCGCTCGTGCTCCGGCCAGCGCTTTAATTATATCATATCGAGGTCGGCCATCTTGGCCCGCCATCATACGCGCTATCGCGAACGAACCAGCCAGATAAATCACACACGACTGCGGCCTCCCAGCCATAACTCAGCTTCCCTGAGTCAGCGCGCCTGCATCTGATCGGGCCGCGCGACTTAAGACTAGCCCCATGCACGGCGGAGGTCACGATAGCACCGCACCATAATGTTTGTTTACTGGTGCGCATGCCATGCAATTTGTCGCTGCGTGCGCGCGACGTTATCGATCTATTTAGCGTCTAAGTAAAGCATCAGTCAGATTCCAATACAGAACTATTAGGTATGTGGAGTTACCGCGTCAAGTCACTAAGGAATCAGTGAACCCTGCCTAACCCGTAATGGGCCTGGCGTGTTGTGGTAATAGTTCTCGCAAATGACATATAGTCAATCAATAGTAGGTACTTGCATATCCAAATGCGATTTTTGCTTTCGTCATAATTTTATACAAAATTTGTGCACATGCGCTATTCGTTTGTAGCAATCTGACACTAATCTTAATTTACTGCTTAGTTCATTCCAACTAAGCATTTATCGGTAATCGGCAATTAAAATTAAATTATAAAAACACTTAATCTGATCATGCAGCATCTTCAATTTATTAAATCACAAACAGTTTTTTTGATTTGATTTAGAAGATAGAAATTATACTATATTTAATAAAAAAAAAAACAAGTAACAAATATTGCATAAATGAACCTAAAAATTTTGATCGAGTAAGATGACTAAACAAACATACTGACACAACTGAGACAGTGTATTGCATATAAAGGCTCTATAATTATGGATAAAGTATCAGTTGACTTTGTGTGAACTATGCTTAATGCCGAAGCGGGAGCGTCGCCAAGCCGATTGACACTTAGTGCAAATTTAAACATTATTTAGACTTCATTTCTTACCTACAGTTGTTCTATCAATACGTAACCAATTCTATGTATTTCTTTAATTAACATAATGGCATATTTTCGCAGACTACACACTCACTGCCGCCTTCCCAATTGTCTCAATAATTAGTGAATCGCATTAAAAAATAAAAAATAGTACAGTAGAAAAATTTAGCGTAACACCGCACGTGTTTTCACACTCAAATATTTACTCCAAGTTTTCACTTGTTACGGTTACACCCCACCGTAGAATAGATGGTGAGCCTATGGTCATACACCGGGCATATATTCAGACTCCGAGTCACTAATAGGAACTATAAATTTAAAAAATCCAACAGTATCCGACACGGGATTTGAACCCAGGACCTCTTGATCGACATGCGCACTTACAACCAATACGACTTTATATATTTTTTCGTAGTAACTGTCTAGATTTGATCATATGTTAACAAGGGGTTAAACTTCGGTTAAAGTACAATGGTATTTTATTACCGAGCTCAGTCGTTGAACCTTGCGCGATAATCTCAGAACGTGTTACCTAAATATGCACGCGCATGATAAAACAGCTCCACAGCTCGTTCCCGTGTTAGCGCCGATATCGCGAACAACGATAGAGCGATAGAGCGTCGATGTAGAGCCACGTAGAGCTTCCCGTGAGACACCGCCAACTTTCGGCTCGCGACCCCGTTTTTGTTATAATCAGATATTATAATCAGATGTCGCCTGTTCACACCGCGCTTTTGCTTATCCTCGAGAACCTTGCGCGATTGGGATCGTAATGGCTTATGCGTTACTTTTCGCTTTAAGTTCTAAAATAGAAATAAAAATGTGTTCGTGTCGATTTTAAACGGTAGCATTGAGTATGGATTTGGGCCCGACGTATCTCGATATGCTCACCTCCTGTTATATGGGACGTGTCACGTAGAAGAAATGAAATACCCTTCCGACCCCTTGGGAGAAACACAGGTGTTCTATAAATATCATTGGGAGAACAAAGGTGTCTATGAGTTTCTTCTGATCAAAGAAGTGTTTTAATGAAACATAACTGAAGGTCAGATGAGGCGGCAGACAAACGCAAATCTATTGCTTAATAAAATAAAATTGGAACCAAAAATATTGATTAAATATCTTTAACTATATTAATCAACATAATGTTGAATTGTTCACTTGGGAAATAAATTCGAATCTCGCTATGTACGATTCATGAACTTCTCGAGAAGTTCGCAAGTCCACTAAAACCTTTTCTATGTTCTCTCGGCTTTATGGTCTCGTTAAAAGAACATAATGCATAATGATTGCATTTTCATATTCGCAGTGCACTTTGCTTGCCTTTAATTAGTGTAATATAAAGCGGATTAAGTTGCTGTTTTACATACCATTAGCACACCGTTAAATTATATGGAAAGCGGGGCAAATTACGTCATAAATACTTACTGCATTCACTCTCGCTGCCTCGTTGGTCAAGTGGCTGCATACGAGTGAGCGGCGCGAGGTTCTGGGTTCGATCCCGAGTCAAGAATAATTCTAAGTATTATTGGGATTTTCTAACTTGGATACCAGTGGCGGTAGAGTCTCGTTTTGTGGCCCGTGTATCTTCTAATCCTAGTGACGTATAATATATTCGTTGGGTGTACTAAAATCACTCACTCACTCACTCCACTATACTACAGGTGCGATGTTGTGTTTATATTCATGTTTATTTAGAGCAATACTAATATTGCTCTATACTCGTATAAGACATACCTACACGCTCTTATCACTCGCGCCCGATCCCATTCGGTCTCAAACTAATTATATACATATATAAATCAAGAAAACATTTTATATACAGAAGTATATACATAGATACAGAATAATCAATCCCAACAAATGGTTAAAGTACTGGTACTAATAAAATTTCAATGGAACGTCATCGTAGTAAATCATAATACATTATCATAACAGAGCTAGAGCATCCATCTTGGAGCCAGCATTCGCGACAGGTGAAGAGAGGGGAGGAACTTTTTATAGATTTAAAACAGCGCAGCCAGAGCACTGAGAACTGAGATACATTGTCGATCTCTACATCAGATAACCCATCGTCGTACGCAACGCGCGCGACGCTGCGACCGTGTTCCCAGCGCAAGCGAGTCTTCTGCCGGCTAATATTGTCGTGTTTTGTGTTTCATTGCCTACAACTGAGGTGGCTTGGACGTGGCGCGATCTAACGTGGCGGTATGATAATACTGGTTTTGATAATACTCTTTATTGTAAGTGGGTTGGTGCGTTTTAACGATAGCAATTCAGTCTGCAGATGGTCCCATTACTGTAGGCGCAATGAATAACTAAAATTGTCGTTTATTTATAACACGTAACTTCATGCCTATAATCCTCGAAGAGGTAGGTAGAGGAATGCAGAACATTCCCACGTTTCACCGGTTACGTTTACGTCCCACTATGTAATAGGTGGTGAGCCTATTGCC
>DWEI01005189.1:0-11025 GCA_018245875.1 Mysoria ambigua | reverse complement strand
TCGAAGTTTTGATATGTATCCAGTATATGGCAGTAAGCTTACCATCTATACCTTACTGGGACGTAAAAGTAACTACTTTAACGTGGAGGTAGTGTACATCACTCGTCTATCTATCTCTACGGGGATTACAGGCGTGATGCTATGGTACAACACAATAAACATCTATTAGCCAATTGACAGAGCAACATGTATAGTGTGCCATTTGTAGCACTGAAGCATGTATCGATTAAAACTCTGACGGTACTCGCGACGTGCTAGAGCCGCCGAGGGCGCTACACCTGCCTCGTTACCCTTCGAGTGTCCTCGACACCGCTCTACCACGAGTGTAGCGACGGATGTGGCGGTAACGCACGCTTAACGCTTGTCTCTATCATTTTATACACTTAACGATTACACAAAGGGATTACAATAAAGTAACGGTAATGTATTTTAACGTCTTAATAAAAAACAAATTGATATGACTCTACAAAAACCTGTTAAATCGTTGTTTAAGATGACTTAAATATTACTTTTAGTTAGTCACCATGAAAATAAATCTCGGCTTCAAGCGAGATAAATAAACACGCTGAGAAAGAGAAAGACAGGATTAAATCTCGATTCATTTACCGAGTTTACACAGCTGAATGCACTCGTAGGTCCATAAAAGATTGTATAGAGCAGACTCCTGAGATCAGACGAGCGATCAGCCAGGTTAATGACAGTAGAAAATGAAAAATAAAAATGCTATAAAATTTGATATGATTGTAGTTTGATTTAAAGTCAATTTAGAAAATTATATACAACAAATATGACTTGACAAATTACAAGTACATTTAAAATTAATATTCATTTTATTACATCTTCACGGATTAGATAGTAGGTACCACTAAATGCTAAATAATATTTTAAATAAGAGAATGATATATTCTCCATATCCGATATAATTTTCACGGTTACTAACATATCAAAGGTTAAATTATGTTGCAATTCGTAAATATTGTAACTGATTATCATACATTGCATTGTGACGTCATGGAAACAATGACGTCACAATCACAATGCCAAATGACTAATTCACATTCAGTTCAACGTTGCTAACATTTTCAGCCATCACATCGGACTAGTTCAAAGCAGTTACGATTGTTATAGCGAGGTTCAATTGTAATCGATTTTGAGTCACGTCGATTTGAGTAGAATCGATTCGGGTCCTACAAAAATAGCGATTCATTTCATGACTAATAACACAAAAACTTGTATTTGATTACTTATATCAAAGAAACGTATGTCTAGAAAAAGCTTAATTACTCTAAGTCGTAGTGTGGATGTAAATTATACCTAAAACTTACCCTCTTTGTACTTAGATCTTAGCACCTTTTAGACCTGTTTATATTTCATAGACCTTTTACTTTAAGAGTACTAAATACCTTTGCCTTACTATTTTATGGAAACTACAAGCACAGTACGACAAATAAGATTACATTTCCACAAATAATTACGCCTCTACAAATTTACATAAAATTTTGATAGAGCGCAAGTATGTCATCTGTCTGGGTATGTTTTAATATGTATAATAAGAATATATTTTATACGAAGCAAATGTTGATCGCGCAGGTGCCTAGGGCGGTCAAGTATCTACGATCTTGATCAAATAAGCCACATACTGACTGATGGGGAGTCAGAAGTCTCCAAAAATGGCGGGCATGTGTGGAAAGAGTGATGAATGTAAAAGAAGCTCGGCAGATATTTTGCACTCGCTGATCTCTGTCTACACCGTAAAGGACCATATGTATATACATTTCATAATGCCATTTTGAAATGTATATACATGCATACATACATAACTTCATGTATGAATTTATTTTATATGTATATGTACTTTATCAGCAGACGGGTTCCCATAACATTGGCTCTACCTGCTTTGGGCTCAGATGACCGAGTGTACAAATGTCTCTATATAATATGTTTCATTTGCGAGAAACGATTTCAAATTTACATATTTCGTCCGATGAAGCTTAAATTTTGGCAAGAACAGATGTTAACACGAAATTACATAGCTATAAGCTCGTAAATCATTAAAAACGTCTATAAGAACGCCAAATGCCAACAGCTTTTTTGATTATGTTAATAAGCGAATGAACTCTTGAGTATTATGAAACTAGTCTGACTAGATTCTAGCACGTAAGCGTTAAGATTGTTCACATTTATAAATCACGAACATGTGGATAATTTGACGTTCTACACAGCTGAATGCACCCAAAAATCCGTTACTAATTTTGTTGATTATAGTTGAAACGGACCTTCTAGAAACGATGATCCCGCTTGCCAGAATTATATTAGAACAACAAAAAACATGTTTTTTATCTCATATTATCTGTTATTATTGATTATGCTATGTTAAACAGGCTTAATTCTTTCCAGAACGCGTTAAGAACATCGTTCTTTCTCAGTAACTTTTACTGAGTTACTTATGCAAGAAAAGTTAGATGTAGTCTATGGAGGAATTCTTATAGCGTTTTACTACGAGTAGAAGTAACTTTAAATGGCTTTTTTCAAAAGGAAAAGTTTTTTAACGTTTTAGTTGTGTTCGATTTAAGTTGCACCCTCAATAATTCCATCAAGTTTGAAATGTGATTTACATATTTTGTATACGATTTTTTGTGTTAAACCATAATATGTATGTTAGCTCAAAAATAGTAGTTTGTTAAAACGGGAACTGATTTATAAGTGTGCCACGAATTTAATACGTTTATTTATTTATTCTTTGTAGTAAAGGGCGGACTTAATTGCAATTGGCATTTTCTACCAGTCAACCCAGGTGATGGTGAAAACTTGGACTCAGCATCTGATCATTCTAATTAAAAAGAAAAAATATGGAGGTCAAAATTCATCAGATAATAAACTGGTCAAATAAGAAAGTTAAAGTTAAATAAATTGCATTACTTATTTAAGTTTGTGTGTATAATAAATAAATAAATTAATTAATTAGCTATTTAGAATGTGTGTTTAACAAATAAATAATTATATTAGCTATATAAGTTTGTGTGTGTCTTGTGGGATCTTTTATCGGTCAATTCTCGTTGAGTAATAAAAATATTGGCGGTAAACAGATAAAAATTTACTTTTCAGTTTTATCTAAGCTGTGTTAAAGTTACTGCCTCTGTGGTAAGCACGACCTCCGATCAAGAGGTCCTGGTTTCAAATTTCGAGATTAGGATACTAGGATACTAGATATAACTAGGATTTCAAGTTAAAATTTCTAGTAGTCTCAAGGAAACTGGTCTGTATCTGTCTAACCCTTGACAGTACAAGATTGAATGCGCTTTCAGCAGAAAAGCCTATCTTATTCAGTCTATGCAGAGAATCATTACGTAAACGGTCGCATAATAAATCGGAAAAACTTTTAAAAGGATTTCGAAAATGACTCAGAATAACGAAGCGCGGCTTTTGCAGCTTCGGCAATATGCAGAGAAACTTTAATAGAACTAGCTACTTTCAATTAAAGTAATATTTTTAAAATGTTTTGCTATATCTCTCTTAAGGGGAAAAAATCGAAGTTTCATTTTTGCTCTTCTAAACGACATAACATCAGATTACATATAAACAAAAACACATACATACTCGTACGTTGTTTTTCTCCATTTATTATCAGCATATTGCAGTCCACTGCTGGACATAGCTCTCACCTGGGTGTGATGCCCACAATCCTCGCGCTGGGCATCCGGTTGGTTGCTCGCTTATATGTTAACGCATCATATCTTCAATGTTTTTTTATTCATATTTGACCATAGCAATATAATAATTTTGTATCCCCAGCCCATTTCCTTTTAGTTTAAGTAAGGTAGAGTTCGCTATTTTCCAAAGAGAACGCCGATATTCTAGCTTAACTTTATTTTTGTCGTTTTACAAACATACATGGCAAGGATGATGAATTTTGTTCGGTAAGCAATAAGGTGTACTATATTGTGTTCTTATAATAAGCACGCCTGGTTTGTATGGATATCTTGGAATCGGTGCTCCCTGCCTCTCCAATAAGGGACCTGTCATAATGATACAAAATAATATCAGAACCTACACTTTTTTAACTCGAGCCTGTCCACGTAAATGACTTAATCGGATCGCCAGCCAGCGCACGGGGTCAGCCAGTTTGCAATTTCCCCGCATGACGCTCCACATCTGACGGATTGCAAGTTATACGTTGTTCATTTGAAACGATGGAGTGAGACCTATATCAAACACTTCTACACTTATATTAGCATACATACGCCCTGGCAGAGTAGGTGGTGGAGTGTAAGCATCCCATTTTGAATCTATTACGATATACATCCCAAGTGGCTCGGAGCCTGGATATGTGCTCGGTGTATGGCAATAAGCAGACCCCCTATGTCATGGTGGGCCTTAAACGTGACTGGTGAAACATGGCAATTTACTACACTGCTCTATCCAGCGCTTCGGGGATTACAAGCGTGATGGTATTGTTAATGACACAAGTCAATCATTGTATTAGTAAACTGGTCCAGTGTTTTTAATTCTGACGCGTATAAACGCCTGCAAAGGTAATCTTTCATGGATTTTATTATTACACATTTCAATGAATGAATGGTTTAGTGGACGGATTATGAACGAATGAATGAATTAACGAATAAATAAATGAACGGACGAATGAATGCATAAATGAATGAGGATGGTACCTAACAAGCGGGCATCTACCTTTAATGTCATTTATTTCAATAGTGAATAAGACCAATTGAATGTTTTAAAATGGCGACACAATTATTAGTAGAAACATCAGCCGAGTCAGCGTCGATAATTCACCTTCCAGAAAACACGACGTCTCACACAACACAACGCACAGCTTAACGGTTCAAGATGTCAAATCAACCGATCGTTGGCCCGTTCGCACGCGCCCCAACTTTATTCCATTCACTTAGCGTTACATTATTAAATCCTGGCAGGTATTACACGAACTTTACCCGCGGAATGAAGTTTCGACGCTTCTGTGAATGGATATTACGAGCTCACAAGTAAATCGACATCTTACAAGTAAAGTCAGTATATTTAAATATGTGTATCTAGAACTTAGTTTTTACATGATTTGTCCAATAGAACTAATAAGTAATTGCATTTTAACTTTTTCATGGACGGGATTTGTTGTAACTGCGATGTCAATTTAGCCATATCAACGATGTTTAGCAAATAATATCTGATAGTGCTACATAGCGAATTTCTACAATGGTGAACGAATGAACGGACAAACAAGTGAACGATCGGACACTCTTCAACGACGACAACCATCGAGAGGTCGAACGAACGAACGACTCAACGAATTTTTAAACCCATTTACATATTTAAAGAACATCAGTGAACCATATGCACTGGCGCAGAATAAAGAATGATTGAGCTCTTCCTTTTTCAGGGAGAAAACACTACAGGCAGTAGGCCGTCTGCGAGCGCCAGCGGGTTAATATGATGATGTCCGCAATGCGCGTCGCGATGCAAATTGAAGTTACCGTCACACGGGCGACGTGACCGCGCGGCCCGCGAACGGATCAACGTTGGACGCTCGTGTCGACAAAGCTCAGTGGTCCCACGTACGACTGTGTACACGCGAGTACATATGCGTACATGTACGCTACATTTGTAGAGCCTCTGCACCTACATGTGTAGTGATGCGATTGGTACACATAAGTGAGGAATTCGTAGCACGTCTAATTAATTTCTATTATACTATGCGAGTGTTATTATTGTAATCGTAATTACGCGCAGAATATTGTTACATCATATAGATATAGAGTGTTTGAAATTATTATTTTTTGTGTACATGAGTTAATTTTGGTTGTCTTAAATGATTTTCCTCTACTGCCTCGTTGGACGTGTTGGTTGCTGGGGTCGAATGCTAAGGGATAAAGTCTGGATATATGCCCGGTGCATGGCAACAGCCTTATCACCTATTTTACAGTGGGATGTAAACATAATTGTTGAAATGTGAGAGAATGGTGTAGCATTCTGTTTACATATTCAGGAATAGCAATCGTGATGTTATGTTTAAGTTATGCAGAACATTACATAAAGACATTAAATCTTGTAACTACTTTTTATATGTGAAAAATTTGAGAAGAGATCGATAAAGCTTATTTCTGCAAAATAGCGAGAAAATATCTTGTTATAATAAAATATTACTATACAAACGGGTCTGGTTTAAGGTATTGTATGTTACTTTCCTTTCTAACACATTTATAATGCGCTAAGTGAAAAAGAGACACAAATAGCTATCAAAGCTTCGCTTACTTTAATAGTAATTGGAGAGGTGAATTTTTATGGTTACACATTTTAAATTTTAGTTAATTTATACCGTAAGTCACTTTGGTTATAACGATTTAATCACCAAAAATTTTAACTGCGATTTAGCCTGAAGAAATATCTACCAACAGCAGTATTAATTAATTTTAATAAAAAAAACACTGGCCGTTTTAATTAACACCCCAAATTTAAAAGTGTTTTATGCCACCCCCGCGGGCGGGATTACAAAGATCTCAATATGCAAAACTCTCGTCAAAATTAAAATTATACTAACGACTTAAAAAAATCGAGTACTTCGTAAAATAATTTGTTGACTTCAGACTACAGACCTGGAAGATCTGGCTTTAATTATTGCAGCATGGTTTTTACTAGAATTTATAAATGCTTTTAAGTGTACAGAATAGCAAACGAGTCATGGTGGTACCTGCCACCCTACAGGCCTGAAACAAACTTGGAATAGGACTGTTGAATCGGTCTGTTAGAATAGGACTATTGGAATAAGAATGTTGGAATAGGACTGTTGGAATAAGACTCTTGGAAGAGGACTATTGGAATAGAATTTTCAGTGATTGTTGTAGTTAAGCTACGTCAGATTCCTTTACAAGTTCGATTAATGGAATAAGTCTATCTTATCTTTTTACACTGTATCAAAGTATTCACTGCAAAATTGAAGGTTCACGTAGACGACTGTAGATCTTGTAGGAAATGTCCGTCAGCTAACAGCTAACTATTTTTTGTTATCCCATTAGCCAAGTTATAGACTACTGGAAATAGTACTATAGATATATCTACTGCCAAATAAAGAACCGCTAAATTAACCGCCAACAGTTAACTAAGAATCGAACGGTAATTACGTTCGAATCCCCGCAGGAAGACTCTCCCATTCGTATATAAAAAATGTATCTCATATCACGCTCCTGTGGACACCGCTTCACGGAAATACATGCGTAACGTGATATTACTTGTAAAGACTGCAAATGGACATTCATAATCCACAGTGTACGGTTTGTGGTCCAATATTAAGTTACCACCATTTAAAATTAAAATTATATTTGAAAAAAAAATACGCCCCTCCCAATTTGCGCGCGTACCGTTCGGACGTGCTCCATCATACATTTTCAAGCTTACGAACGAATTCAATGTGTAATTTTCAAAATAAATCATCGCGGTTATTTGAATTTGGAACGTTGCTTAATTCTTTGTTTATCCCTTATGGTTTTTATTGTGTTCATTTTATAGTTTGTTTATTTTGCTGATTTAATGCTAATTGTTTTTTTTTACCATGCAACCTAGAAAATAATCACTTTTTTATCATTACACGAATGGCGAAGAGTCACACGGCTCATTGATGGTGAAAACAGTCACCGTTACCTCGGACATTTGCGATATCAGAAAGCTTGTGTTGTTTAATTTAAAATATTTAGTAGACAACTAATCTTAATATGTTTCCTTAATTTTACAAAATACTACCAAATGCAGTAATTTTCAAATTGATGTTATATATTATTAGTAATAATAGAATATTATCAGTAATAATATTCAGCCTTCGACGATCCGGGATTCCAGCCAACGACATTCATGTCTTATTTTTGATATGACTTGCAATAATATTGAATAATATTAAAAACATAGACCCCACCATAGTATTAAAATTCACACATTAAAATCTACTATGCAATAGGCCTTCAATTGCGTAAAACAAACATAAATTTAGTCTATTGAATACATGGATTGTATCTAGGACTGGTCACGTCTTTCCTACAAACTATACCACTATACATACGGGGCATAAATTATCACCGCAGTGCTGGAAGGAAATGGGGCAGAAAGTGTCATATGAAGTCAGCAACATTGAAAAGAGGTTACATTGTTGCAGAGTCACGAAAAACGAAAAAATCCAACTCGGATATCGCTACGAATATTTCAGCTAACATTTTTGCTCAACACAAAATTAATCACTTTTAATATCTCGCTTTATACAGCTTTCTTTATTAACGTAATCGTCATGATCATCCTCAGTCTAAGTCCAATGGTGGTTACAGGCCTTCCCTGAAGGAGTTTTTGCCCATGATCCCCACACTGGACATACGGTATATGGGTCGCGGAGCACGGCTGCTCACTACCCCTATACTGCTACCTGTAGACGACCAGGGCCGCCTAGACAAGCCGCGCGATGCCGCGAGCTGCCAGCGTCCGGTTTAGTCGCCTCTTACGATACCCTGTACTCCGGCACGGGGTTGGGGAGTTTATGCTTACCGCCCCGACATTAATGCGTTACGCTTAACATTAATGCGTATTTACCTCTTGTAACTGTAGTACATACTTCAACATTTATATCACAATTAAATTTGGCAAGTAAAATGGATTGTATGGTACAACACTCCAGTTGTCAGAGCAACAACCAAGAGTTACTTTACCATTATCACAACTTCCGTACAATAAATATCCCATTAATGATTCACGTGTAACTTCATTGAATCGGTTTGTATAATATTTCATAAATTTCTTAAGTCCCATTCATATATAATTAAGATAAAGTACCATACATCATGTGTTTGTTTGGATGTCTGTTTGATTGCGGCAGCGCGGCGGTACGGTGGCGAGGCGGTACGGTAGTGGGGCAGTACGGTACGGTAGTGGGGCGGTACGGTACGGTAACGGGACGGCGTGCTTGCGGAGTGCAAGCAGGTTTGTAGCGGTATAGTCGCGGGGCTCGAAACAATATGATTATAATGAATTATATAAGGATATACGAGCTTTCTACGATCATACTCAATGTGTCATTGGAGCTTCTCACCCGTTCGCGTAGTTTTCGTAAAATGTACTGCGCACTTTTTATTCGTGTACGTTTAAATTATAATAACGCCTTTTCTCCTTAACTTATTAATTTTCTTTGTGTTCTGTCTTCATTATTTTCTTTCAGACAAATATTGGATCTGTAAAATAATCCAATCAGCGACCAACACAGCTGCATTTAATCAGATTATACCATCTTTCCAGTTAGATACACGTCGGTAATAGAGGATTACATAGTGTATGTGGCCATGCATAGTGATGAGAGACGCGTTGCCACTCGAGAGAGTGTTCAGCGTCGTGACATACAAACATCCATACACACATACGAGTACACACAGAATTACGTACGCGAACATATAATAAATACAATGTTACAGTGTAGGAATATGTGATAATAAATCCTTGTAAGCTTTTGTGAGAATATCGTGTACATGAGGGAGTATAAAATATGGCATAAAAAATATCTTCACGCCTGTATCTCTTCGAATAAGTAGGCAGACGAGTGTAACAATCTAAAGTTGCTTCAGTTTTATTGTATGCACTTCCTACTATGGAATAGGTGGTGAGCCTATTGCCTTACGCCAGGGACTAATCCAGTGTCCAAGCCTCTTCTTGGAATTTCAAGCTGGAGAGTCGTAACATCACATCCGTTATCCCCAAAGAGGTTGAACCGAGGACCTCCCGATCGGCAGTCGCTCTTGCAACCAACACGGCTAACGAGGCAGCCAAGTTAGAAAAACTCAGTAGTGCCCTACCCGGCAATCGAACCCAGGATTTATCGATCAACAGTTGTGCAATCAATCAACTCCCTATGTACATCAGTACGATCACACAGGGTGATGATAATATTGATAATAATATTATTAATATGTTATAGCATTTCCGTTACGACTTCATTGTTCATGTGTCACATGAATATGGTCGAGTTCCGGCCGCGCACTACAGCTACATACAGTTTTGATAAATTACTTTTTCCTGTTAGTAAATTTCCACCCGGAGTATATTTCAGCGCACGTTAAAAGCAGCGCAAGACGGACGCTTTCTTACCGAAATTGTAAAATTGATCACGTAGATCCGTGAGTCATATTTAATAATGAACATCGCGAACTGGACTGTCGCACATTTTGAAGGAAAGTAAAGAAAGCAGGAAAAGGCAATTTATACTCAATACGACAATAAGCAAGACAAATATGCAGAACAAAAAATATCGTCGCGCCATATCAGCTTCGGTATAGACAGAATGAAGATTTCACTTACTTTTACGTATAATAATTTCAATTTATTGGTACATGTGCCCGATGTATGGCAATAGGCTCACCACCTATTACATAGTGGGACGTAAACGTAACCGGCGAAACGTGGGAGTGTTCTGCATTCCTCAGCCTACCCCTTCGGGGATTACGAATGCATTAAACATAAGCAAAATATGTTACACGACACATATGACACTTTGAGGCAGAGACAACGTACCAATATTTTATATTTATTTATTTATTTTTGTGTAATGCCCTAAAATAAGGGGTGCCAGGTCGTACTTAATGCTTTATGGCATTTCCTCCCAGTTAACAGACTTTTTTACATTCATATTCATTGGTTCGCACATCACGCTATAACTGATGAACCCATTACAACAATAATAATAATAATTTAATTAATATAAATGTATTCGACACTTGTAACTGCAGTACATGCTTCCACATTCATATGGCAATTGCATTTGGCAAATAAATATGGATTTTACAGTACAATATACCGATGATGGATACCGATTTTAGGTAAAGGATATCCCTTTAATGATTCTCCTATAACTTCAATAAATTCGTTTAAAAAATATTTTACACATTTTCCAATATACCCTATACACAAAGAATACCTTTTATGTGACCTCTTATGTGACCTCTTATGTGACCTCTTATGTGACCTCTTATGTGACCTCTTATGTGACCTCTTATG
>DWEI01005188.1:0-11025 GCA_018245875.1 Mysoria ambigua | reverse complement strand
CAACATATTCTATTAGAGCAAATTTTGAATAAATAAAACAAAAAAATATCCAACTATCCAATACTTTGAGCATGATTCGTGCACAACCACATACCTCGTTTTATTTATGTAGATTAACGAAAAATAAAGATAAAAGTTGTTTCAATCCATTTAGTTTTTTGTTTTTTTTTAATCGTTTATATAGTTTTATATTTGTTATTGTATGATTGTATTATGAAATGGTCGATTATTTTGTAATCATAATATATATAGTCCCACCATAAACGAAATTACAAAGGTGGCATCACAATATAAATTAGCAGTGGCTATAAAATCGTCTTTTCCTGTTTGCTTCGTTTCTCTGCGTGACTTTGTGATTGAAGTACAATCATGTACTTATTGTGATTTTGTTAGTAGACATATATTACTTATGACAGCATAAAGTTTCACAGACCAAACCAGATGCCCGTCCCGCAAACGCGACTATAATATAAAAACACTGAGAAAAATCCATAAAGAAAATTAATATCAAGAAAGGTATCTTATAAAGCGCACACGATTCCAGCGATATTCTCGAAATAATCTGAATACTACGTCGGCGAGCAAACAAAATATTCACAAAACAAGACAGAGATTTCTTCGCGATGCGGCGGATCCGCAATCTATCGCCGGTATAATGGAGCTGTTAAAGACAATATTCTCGGCAACATATTGGATGCAGCTCGACTAGTGTGTAAGCGAGCGAGCGACGGCTGTTAAGCTTTGGACACAATGGGTGCGGAATTCTTGAAGATTGTCAAAATAACACAATGCAGTAAGAATGTATGTAGTTACCGGATCTTAAATATTTCACAACCGATACCATCGTGCAACTAATTCATAACACCAACACATTGTCACGAAAAAGTTACGAACCCGTAAGTTTAACAGATTATAAATTTGAGTCATGTTGCCATGAATGAGTAAAATCGAAGGTCAAAGGGATTGAAGAATTTCAAATACATTGTGCGAACAATGGAAGTCAGTATATAAAATATAAAAGTATAGTAAATAAAATATAAAACACGAATTTCCCCATCATCATCATTAGCATACTGCTCGAAATGGTTGTTTGTTCATGATCCCCACGCTAAGCGTACGATTTGGGGATGGTATGGGATTTTTCTTCATATTTTTTCCAATAACCAGTAAAATTATCCCACTGCAGATCTGCTAACATTATCCCAGTGTGGTCCAGTGTTTAGTGAGCGATAAATCCGCACCTACATCTGGGCAGGCGCTCGATTCAATTTTATTACTATTCTCTACGACGACTTATTTGATTCACCCGTCAAAGCGGCCGACTTCGGTTACATTATCACTGTCGCCGCAAAGGACTTAGTCATCTTTCGAGAAACAGAAGGTAGATCGATTTTAGCTATTCAGTATCTTCACAAAGTATTGTAGCGTAAATGTTTGAATGTATGGATCTATTAGCTTCAATAATTTATTGTTTTTCTTATATTAAATTGACTGCGTAGTCTGTATACGACTTAAATTGTTAAATAACACCCAAATCGTTACTGAAACATTCGCCAGACTTTACTTAAAAAACTCAGTATTGAAGTTGAATCTGAAATTGATTAGTTTTACGACTTTGTTTATCGGAACTCTGTTCTTTTTAGTAACCAATATTAGAAAATATTGCGACATAAGAAATCAGTTTCAAAATTTTTAAGTAAAAATTCTTAAATTAAGACACACTTGAAATTTATATTTACCTATGGAGTGAAATAAGTTTAGCTGCCAAGGACCGATAAATATGAATTGCTGTATCGTGTGTAAGTCCAATAAATAATGATTTATAGTTACATCAAGAAATGTTCTTAATATCTGTCCTATAATAATACATTATATTTAATAATGAATACACTTTACTAATTTATAATATTTATTTTCAGTACTGTTACTAACAACAATACATTTCATATTTTGTGAAGATAGTATTATGAGAGACAGTATACGAAGAAAGCTACCACTGGTAAATATTATATGTACATAAGCAGCGGTAGATGTTACGAGTACAGTAATCGATCGACACGATCGACCTTAGTGCCATCGAACACAATTAGCTCCACGTACATTGCAAACACATTCGAATTTCGAATTCCTCTAACGATTTTATCTATGATATATGTTTCCATAAGATAACATTTTGAATTTACGAATTGTATCAAACTTCTATTCTCATTTTATTATCTTCTCTGTATTTATTCTGTTCTCATAAATATTACAGGAGGCTTTGACGATATATCCCAATAAGGACATGGTGGTATCGACTTTAGCTCTTCGCTTCACTCTGTGCAAACTTGTATCCGTGGCAGATGGTGAAACTAAAACAGAATTAATGCTGGCTTTAGGATTAAAACAAGAGTCCGAGGTAAACATAAATACATACATTCTGTAAATATCAAGGCTGCGTAAGACACTTATATTACTATTGATATTATTATTATCGATATTTGGCACTCTGTGCTCTCTGCCTACCCCGTAAGGGACCTGTCGTGAAGATATGTATGTATGTATGTATTACTAGGGCATAAATAAAAAAAAATACTTTGCAACACAGGTAAAAACTTGCTACGCAGAACTAAAAGGGATAATAAAAAAACTAGAAGGAGTTGACCTTATCTTTCTGAACAAAATGTACCTCAACTACACGGACGATATAGATGCCAATTTCATTACAAATTCCAGTGAAGTCTTCGGGGTGCAAGTAGATAAAGTTGGTTTCAACTATCCGAGGTACGCGGCTGCTTTTATTAATAAATGGGTAAGTAACGAAGCAATGAGTAATTGAGTTTTAATAACTTCTACCAAGATCGTTCCAAAATGTAAAAATTATAAACGTATAGAAACTATAAGTGATCAATTCATGTTCGTTTGTCATTGGACTCACTCAGGCTGAGAGAGTTAGAGAGAGAGAGAGAGTTAGGCTTACGTTTGTCACGATCCTTAGTGTAATGCATTTTTCCAGTTTTCAGACCTCTTTAAACAGTTTTCGGATAACCGTCAAGTTTTCTTACTCTGTTTCCCTTGAACATGGTTTTCTTTCAGATCGATGGTGCGACATACAAAAGGATAACTGACATTATTGGCCCTCACGACATTAACCAGGACTCATCTATTCTTCTCGTTAACGCGGCATTTTTAAAAGTAAGTTTAAATGCATATGGAATATTACATATATAAATATAAATGCATATTTGACTCAGCCAAAAGTTCAACACCATTTCAAATTCTACATTTTCATTATTGGTACATAATTATGCGGAAAAGGAAAGTATGTAACGAAAAAAACGAAAGTAATATGTACTCCCGAAGTGTTCTAATTAATTGTCACTGACCATTGACAGATTTTCGATTTTAATGAACGATAAAAGTAGTACTTATATCTTGATAATCTCCTTGATCAAGTGGTTACTTGCATGTATGCTCATAGAGAGGTAATATCATGCCTGTAGTCCTCGAAGAGGTAGGCAGACGAGCGTTTCACAAGCTACGTTTACGCCGAACTGTGCAATATGGAAAGCTTATTGCCATACTGTACTGAAACATATGCAGACTCCGAGCCACTACTAGAAATTACTGGACAATATATTATTATACTGAGTAAGAAGAAAATTCATTTATTTCTTTTTACTTTTATACTCTTCCAATGTCCCAGCTTTCATTCAAGGTTACAATAGACGATGGAACAACATGATAATAATAACGTTTCGATTACAGCCAACTTGGGAATTTCCATTCGACATTCGTATTACGAAGCCTAAAAAGTTTTATCATTTTGATCCAAAAATATCCTATATACCAATGATGACTAAGACAGATTCGTTCTTGTACTTCAGTGACAATATGAATAATATTAAGGTAATGTATCTATAACATTTTAAATATCCCCCTACGCTGATTGATGAATTATTTTATAAATCTATGAGCTAGTCTAGACTGTTTGACCGTCATGAATTTTTATAGCTGTTAGCCCCAATACCACGCATAAAACACTACAATTTTAAAAATAAACTTTTTGTGTTACATCCTGAATGCTGAGAAAAAATGATCATTTCAACACAACTATCGTACATGCTGTATATATTATTTCACTAAGTGAAGACTTCGTATAGGTTTTTTCTACAAGAGATGTCAAAATTTACGAACACTTTCCTTTATTTTACTATTATAGAATGGTATTAATATTAATAATGGTATTAATATTAATATTCATAATAGAATCAGTGTCATTATGTAATGTTAATAATATCTCTAATCAGTGTCAGTGTGTGCATTACTGACCGTTTTCTAAATGAAAAAGGCAAACACTATTACAAAACGCTTTAACATTATGAGAAAAGGGAGAAAAAGTAGATTTCTACCCATAAAAGTTTTCATTATTTTCATTCTTTCAGGTTTTTTTATAATTTACCTTAAATCTACAAAATTTATTCGCTCGTAGATCGTCTTCTTATCCATACTCTACAAATTACAGAGATAATTAGGCAACGCGCCGCTTAACATCTCTTACCTATATTTTAATGGCTTTTGTAATAACTCGACCCCTGTACCAAGTTGGCAATAGACCATTTTATATCAACCTATGAATTTTCAAGCTTTACCTAATACCAGTTTTAATGTTCTCATCATTCTAATTTTATACTTATATTTTACAAATTCGACATATGTATATATATTTTTGTCCATAATTAGCTGGATATATTGTCAATTGATACCGCGATACAAAAGGGCGATTATTAAAATGTTTACTATTATATCATCACGCCAACTGCTTTACGGGGTAGTCAGGGAACTCTGGATCAAAAAACATACCTTTATCTTATCCTATATGAGGTCCTATCTAAAATACATTTGTCACTATCTTCATACATACACAGCGGTATATGAAAAATAATATGTCACCGTTCACCCTTTGCAGGTCCTAAACATAAAAATGGGTCCGTGGGGAAGCTCAGTAACGTTTGTTCTTCCACAAGACAGGCGCGGTCTGCCCGGCTTGATAAAGAGATTGTCCAAAGAACCGAATCTTCTGAAATCCCTACGAGATCAGATGCGTTACTCGTATATCAATATAGTTTTACCTCGATTTAAAATCAAAACAGTTTTTGAATGGAGCGAGCTGTTACAACAGGTCATATTGTTATTGTTTATATTAGTAATTTCCAATATCAATTTTTAAATTAAAATAGGCATTTCACAAACATTCAAGGTATGAACCGACGCACGTTAAAAATGAAACTTCTTAAGTAGATGGAAAGATCTCTATTACATTGTTTCCATAAAATATATTATTATTATAATGGACAAATTTAATCTAAGATTTCATTAGTTAACGTAAAATATTTGCCTCAGACGCCTGGAATCACGTCAGATATTTAGGATCAATAGCAGTGCAAGCGCTCAAAATGCGGTTCGCCATGGCTGACGATTAAATAATTATATTTAACAATTCTCATTAGTCATAATAAGAATTCATGTCGAACTAAAGAAGTGTTAGCAACCATTTTATCATTTAGCGTTTCAGTATTATTCGAATGTTCGTAATTGCACTAGTAACTAGAGTTTAAGAGCACAATGGTTAAGACGAAAAAAATAAAAATGCTCTACGTTGAGTAATTATAGAGTCTAATGCATATGTACATTCCTTATCACGGAACTAATGGACTGTTAAAGATTTGGATTAGACCTGATACAATGACGATGACGACTGACGACAGTCAAAAGGTAAAGAAAGCCTTATGAAAGGTTGCATTTTTTTTAAACAGTTCGGTCCGAAAAGAATCTTCAACACTACGTTTTCTGGCCTCAATAGAATGTTAAAGAAGAACAGTAAAACGATGAATGTATTTATAAGTAGAGTGAAACAGAAGAATTTTTTTCATCTCGACGAAGTTGGCATTTTTAGGCATATTGAAGGTAAAAGTATGCAAATGTACATTATCGTAATATTCATTGTGAAAAATAAATCTTTTTGACGATATCGAAAAATAAGAGTTCTATTAAGATTCGTCTTTTGCGTCGACTTACTAAATATACAAATGTATGTATATCTATATGCAGGACAGACTAAACATTATATCTTAAATAAGTAAATATCTTAAATATATATTTGGATCTCCACACACGGCCACCTGATCCCAAAGTAATAGTCAAAAGTGCATGTGGTATGGTAACCAGGCAGTTGATAAACTACATATATAGATATAAATATATAGTTAAATATTTTTTTTACACCCAGACAGAACAAATACTACACGTGTGATATCACCGGTTATCACGTGAATACATGTGATATAATGCTAAGCTGTGCCTATCTCTTCAGGAATTACAAATGAGATATTACTTAGCTCAACTTAAACGTAACATCACGCCTGTAATCCACGAAGAGGTAGGCAGTGGAATGCAGAACACTCTCACGTTTCACCGGTTACGGTTACGCCACACTATGGAATAGGTAGTGAGCGTATTGCCGTATACACCGGGCTCATTTTCAAAATCCAAGCCATTATTGGAAAATCTAAATGAAAAAAAATTAGTAGTGCCCAACCCGGGACACCCAACACGACCAACGAGGCAGTTAATACGTTTTAATCTTGATTCGCAATAAATACAAGTAAACTCACTTAAAACATATTAACTTTCTTGCTTATTTACAGGTGTGAGAATGCCGTTTATGCCAGTCACCGAACCACCTCGAGGTCCTGGTGGGCAAGAGTTCATCGCAGATCGGCCATTTTATTTCAGCGTCAACTTGGAACCGAATCCTGAAACACAATTTGTACTATTTCATGGTGTTTTTTACGGAACAGATTGAAAACCGCTTTTGATCTGTTGGTCCGTCAATAAATAAATGAAAAAAAAATAATTATAGAAACTGATCTTAGACTAAATATTGCAAGTTTCATAGGAGGTCCAATTACGTAGTATAAGGATAAAATAGTACTGCAAATTTGTAACAATTTGATTCGTTTGCGAGAACAGTTACAAAGTGAAAAGGCAATCAAATTCATTCAACCGTTGAAACATCGCGTCAAATTTAACAAAAGGGACAGCAATAGCTAACTAGTGGCACGTGTGGTTCACGTGGGTGATCCATAATAAATTCCCCTGATAACGCACACACGCTGAAGGGTTGATTAGAGACCAACTACCGGCCAATTACGTCGCATTATTTGGAAATGAAATACTTTATTGAACGTAATAGTCGTGCTAATCCAGTAACTGAGGGCCGGGTTAATGAAAAATGTGTGCATGTGGGGTACAAGGGATTCAACATGAGGGTAGT
This sequence comes from Mysoria ambigua, assembly GCA_018245875.1. Lineage (NCBI taxonomy): Eukaryota > Metazoa > Arthropoda > Insecta > Lepidoptera > Hesperiidae > Mysoria > Mysoria ambigua. The sequence goes on along the minus strand of DWEI01005188.1, from coordinate 3,710 downwards.
TTAATGACAGATTAGTTTTGAAATCAAGACTAAGATATAACATTATTGAATGCAATATTCACCTGCTGCAATGCTACTTTCAAAAACTACGGTAGTAAATCGGCGTTCCGTTTGAGTGTTCTTAGAATCCGCCATCATAAATACATTTACTGTTCTTGTGTCGAAAAAGGATTCCTTCTTAGAATAAATAGATAAAAGGTCTAAAAATAAAGTTTATCAGTCTTAAAATGCCTTTGCAGCGACTATGGATTCCTCGCACGTTGTAACTCATGATATGATATACAACAAGCCTATATTTGGAAAACAAAAGATGAGTGTCTTGTATTCAAATCACCAGGTCAACGACACGAGGGCCTCGGTACGAGCTATGGGGCTTTGAATACTCGGAAACTACTAAGCGTTGATATGTTCATTGTTCGCAAAATCGTTATATTCATTAATATTTCATATGTGTCAACCTTTAATAAAATCAAAATATTAGTTAAGATTTGTTTCCGCTTCAATAAAGCGACAATTGGGAAGTTGCACTTAAAAAACTTAGTTCTATAACTTCGAAATTTATATTGCATACTAACAATGTCCTTCACATTTTTAGGTTACACGTTTATCTAAAAATAATGTAATGAATTACAACTATAAAGTTCACAAATGATTCCCAAAATAGTACGTACTTATCAAAGTTATTGTCTGACAAATGAGCGAGGGGGCGAGTGTCATCCTCATCCGACAGGTGAGCGCCCTTCGGGACTCAATTAGTTCCGGACAAGCGGACACTGACCGGCTCGCTCCGGACCGGGGCGGATCAGCAGAATGATTTTATCCCATTGAATTTGCTAACAGGGATTCTCGAAGTCACAACGGTTTGGGCGCCGTGCGGCGCAGTTCGGTTCAAGTTACAATATATTGACATTTGTAATAAACAAAGAATATAATATTTTGCTTAACAACTGCGTAAAAAAGTTGTATACGTTTATAATAACTTTCGACTATTAAAAACGTAAAAGAGATATCAGTCATCAAAATCTATGGACAATATAACTAGACTGTATAAAATTATCAGACATCACTACTGAAAGACCAACACGGGGTCATTTCCTATATACTAGTATATTTATACAATAATGTACTCGCTACTGACGAAGCACACCGAGTTCCATTGCAAAACAACAACTCAATTAGCCGTAACGACGTTTATCCCCTGCGCCGAGCGGCGGTGATCCCTTGGAAATTATTCACCGACACCACTCTATATGCATGGCAATTTAGATTTTACAATATTCAAATCGCCACTGCAATAACAATCACAAGCAATTATCAAGGCGTTTGGGTGATGCTGGTAGTTGTGCGTCGTTAAATATGTAGATGAATGTTCGAATCACTGTACAGTTATTGTCGTCTAGCACTGAAATGTGTTGAGATATTTATTTTCGCTTACCAACCCTATATATTTTACTTATTTTAATACTGATTCCATGTCACAGACATATTCAATGAAATTGTAAACTTACATAAGTTATAAAGGATAAATGAGACAAACTATAGATCTTAGTTTGAACATTAATCATGACTGATATATAATCATTTTAACATTACAGACCTTTTCAAAGTCTCCGACCTGGATGCCATCAACCATAAATTACAGGTCGCGATTTATATGTAGAATAGTTACTTGTTTTAAAATTGTATATGTAGAATAGTTACTTGTTTTAAAATTATATTGATTCGATAAAAAGTATTTGGCAATATAATAAGCTAAATGTATTAAGTATTCGTAGCAGTTCCTTCATGAAGAAGTGCTTTGTTCGGTCAACATTTATTCCTATTTGAAATAGGCTGCACTGAAACCCCATCATTAGTTTCGCTACAACACAGTACAATGTAATCAGTAAGTCCATGTACATTTGCATAGCGTTGCAGCTTTTATCGATAGGTTCCAAATCCAAGACTTGTTTTCTTTTTATAAATAACACTATGTGTTACAGACTATCTTAGCATATTATAGTACATCATAATATATACATATATATCGTATTAGTTAAAACGTATCATAAGAGTATATAATATAATACCTCTTGCATTGTACCGTTCATAAGACTATTACACTGTTTAAAAATTATATTTGGTTCCAAAACTTGTTTTTGTTATTCGTATTAAAATAAATGCACGTGCAAGATGTACGACGGCAGTAGATATATACCTCTATACATATACATATATGTACCACTACAGGACTATATTTAGCTCATAATTATTTTTTTCGGAAATAAAAAACATACATATTTAGCATCACAAATTTTATGATTAATGTATTTTATGTTACTGAAGTTAAATCGTCAATTTATCAATTTATTAGTCTTTATTACTACTCAATATAATTATAAATTAATCGATACTCCTTGTATTTGAACATTTACCAAGTATCCTACTGATTCATATAGTCTATAGCCTCCAGCATGAGAGTACAGTCACACAGTCAGCAACCGCACCTCCATCAGGCGCTAGGTACGGTGCGCAGAAAAATCGCTCGCCGCGCTACCAGCGACAGCGGCCATTTGTTAATGCGCTGATATATGGTCCATGCCGCACGTGGCATTGTACAGACAGCAACACTAAACGATTTGTTTAAAAAAAGTTTAGGCGTTCAAACTATCATTTACTTTATATTGTTTTAAACACTAAACTAATGACATAAAATAAACATATAATGAATATTTCAAACATGGGGCGTTATAAAGATTTAGTAAAAATAATTCACGAAAATTCACAAATGTACCTCTCTTTATGAGCTTAATACAAGGCAAGTATTTCGAAAAATGGGTCGTCAAATAAGTTCAGTAAAAAAAGAAATGAGTAAAAGAACAAAATTAATCCTCTAAAATGGCCCATTTAAGAGTTTTACACGAGGTACAAAACAAAAATTTATTGTTATAGTGCAGGCATTTTGTATGCTGACGGTTCACCCAGTGCACTCACTAGTGCAACGGTGACACTGTTCGATATCTCTTTTCCTCTTATTGTTGCATATGCGTCTGTCTCTCTCTCTCTTACACTGCAATCTACATGTATTTTAGGCCTATTTAAGTAGAGGTGTAACAAATTATTTAACATTTGGTGCACATTTTAAATGGACACGTTTTGTCCTGATAAATTTTAACAGGAAAAGCACTGGGCGGTTTTTTTCAATGAATTACTGCTCGCTTTCAAAATAGAAATTCAACGGTAGCTACTCCAAATTAAACTACAAAATGAACAAGGCATTGTTGAATGGATGAGTAGAAAATTTGTTTGTAGCTTGGCTTCCATATGGTTCTACACGCAGGGGGTTTGAAGTTCGATCTCCAAATAGGCAAACACATGCGCGCTGAATTTTATACGTAATAAATAATAAACAAATGAATATCTTGGGAAATTTCCACTCACGGCCACCTGATCTGCCACCATCTACATATGTTTATATCTTTATCTATTGCACAGTCGACATACGTAATTATATCGTGAAATTACGAAGCGAATTAATTATGAAGCGCTAATTCCATCTGGATTTATTTTACATAACTTTATTTAATTTATAAGATCAGTAAATTCCAATTCTTAGTAATAATGTAATACAATAAATGTATGTCCAGATAATGTTATTCAAGTTAAGCATGATATCTATCGAGCTAAGTGTAACCTGTTACTTAGCCCACCACGTATAAAATAGCTAAAAG
>DWEI01005187.1:0-11025 GCA_018245875.1 Mysoria ambigua | reverse complement strand
GTCGCTGGGGACCGTAGCCGTAGACTCGTAGATACTTAGACCAAATCGGAGACCTTCAAAAAGAAAGCCAGATCAATGTACCCTTTAAAAGGCGAGTCTGTAGGTCGACTCAATTAATGCAGAAGAGATGAAAGCAGTTTAACGAGACTGCTGGTGGTGAAAAGCTTATCTGTCTTGAGTCTACAGGAGTCTGGAGGGCCCCCTGGGACCTTTCAAGGGGGTCCTTCAGGGTGTCATCCTGTATGTTTTAACAGGTGTACAATACTCGTATAGGTACGAGGTATTGTATGATCGTTAATAAAAGAAATCATAAACTTCCGTGCTAAAATTCACTTGAACTACATAAAATGTTTATGCATGAATGGCGGGAATTTTATGAAATTAAATATATCTATAGGATTTCCCTGAAATGCTCGTAGGGAGTAAATGAATGATGAATTACACGTCCTTTTCCCTGTTCGTCATTGTTACACGAAGACTGACACATTGTCCACAGTTTAAAGCCGCGCGTGCAATTAAATGTTTTCTCGTGTGACGTCAATCGGAGACCGGAGTGGGGGGGGGTGACGGGGGGGGGGGAAAGAAAGAGATGCAGCGAACAGGTGACCGTTGTTAGTCTGTTGCTATTATCAATGCAATCGAGTCCTTGTCTTATTACAATGCTTATATTCTATACATTCGTTATGTGAAGAATATTTTTGGTACATCATCTTAAGAATATCGCGCGCACGGAGGGGTGTGAAATTTGGCATAGTTACAAGTTTGTATAGAAATAGAGTTACAGACTGATTTTTTTATGATACTTTGTTAGGAGTACATTAATTTATTGCATACATTAAAGACATTCATTACGTTGTCACATTTCATGTGAAAGTCAAAATAAGTGGAGTAAAAACTAACATGGTAGGGGTTAGAGGTTTGTAGTATGGGGCATGCAACTCGATGCGACCGCACTCAACGAGCTAACAAAGTACGAACGCGGTTGACGTGGTAACATTCATAACTACTTCATGCGACTATGTCGGAATAGAAGCGCGATTAGTTGGCCGCCGACCTGACCTTAAGGAAAAGTTCGCCTAATATTATTATTCACTCGATCATGCTCTTTGAACTGTTGCAGTAACATTGGCACAATTTGATCTGTTCGTTTGACTTTTGCGGGCGATTGGCGAGGAGAACGAAGTCGATTCGTATGGTCATGTCACGGCGCGTTAATATATTCAATTTGAACCTGAAACTGAATAATGCAACAATTATTAATAATTGTACTGATTATAATAATATGTTATATATTTTTGGTCAGAAACCCATTAATAGATAAACTAAACCTATGAAAAATATATGGCCTTTTACTCAGATATATACTTATATTAAAAGAATAATGACGGAATTTCCCAAGAAGTATAGTTCTATACTATATATTGTAGTACTAACTATACTGATATATAAAATGATTATAAAATATTGAAAAGTATTAATTCGTGCGAAAGTATCTATCATAGTTTTAGAACATACGTTTGGACGCGCGAAAAAATGCCACGTTTGCCACCATGCCACGACAGCCAGTTGGCCGGTACGTCAACACTCTTTGATTTGCCATTTTAAAAGCAAACAAATAGCCAGTCATCTCTCTGCAGTTGGAGAGACGCGAAATGTGTGGGTGTGTGCTGGCATGTGTGCGTGTGTGTGTGTGTAAGTGAGTACGTAATACAATTAATGATCATTATTATCACGTAATCACGCCGGATAGTTCGCGAGGAGGCCAAGAGTACCGTGTGTCAAATGTCTCCGTGCGTACGAACCTGAAGCGCGTAGTATATAGAGACAAATTCGATATGTAAAAATATTTCGCTCGATGTGAACAACCGTTGCGAATTGAGATATTTCTAGAGGTTTCACGCTTCATTGCCGTGCGTACGAACGCGAGTGTGGCCATTGTCGGCACTCATTGTTCCCGTCTCGCTTGCCGTGTTATGAGAAAATTTATATAAATAACAATACAATAATATTAGAATTAATACGGCGTATTTTATTACTCTTTTATTGAATTCAATTATAATATTTAATTAATGAATTTGTTATTTTTAAAATTAGCCTTGCAAATATTAATGTAATTAAATTACAGTTAATTTTTTTTCATTGTTGTTACACTATTGAACATTTAATTTTTCGTTCCATATTTAAAATTCGCTCCTGTAAAATAATTACGCTCTGACAAACGTTGACCGAAGCATAACGTGACTAACACTAGGTAATATTTTTAATTACACGATGCAAAGGGAAATTAATCTTTCCCTAAGTTCAGTGTCTTTTTTGTATGTTATCGTAACACGCAATCACATACTTTCATGTCCCTTGATTAATAATACCTTTATCAAATTGGCACTTTCTTGATAGGTACAATGGCCACAGTGCATTAGGATTATATTGCTATCAAAAATAATATAAAAGTGCTCGTTACTATGACATGTCAAAAACCTTATCAGAATGTTTGCTTTGTTTAATGTGATTCACTGAATTTGACGTCGACGACATCAATAGTACGCCTCGTCCAATTTATGTCTCTATCAAACCATTGTCGGTACTAGCAAAAAGCTTATGGCAAGGCTAAGAAATTATTGTATTAACAATACCCAAACTAAGATTATACCGAACAAAAAAATACACATGTTATAAGTATCTTGAAAACATCACTAAATTTATGTACATTTTATTTCATTCTGTTATTACATATCGTTCTTGATCAAAACTGAGTTATTGGTCCGTGAAGCCTGTGGTGATCCATAGGGGGGCGGTAGTCAAACATCACCACGTGGCCGATGCGTGTGATGATCGACTTGTGCAATAAAAAAAAGTTTTATTCATTTGGATTTAAATTTTTGGTTTACAAAGAATTATGAATCTAACGAAGAACATAACACAGAGCAAAGTAATATAAGCGTCTATATGTGCTCAATGGCATTTCTACTAGTTGAATGTTTATTATTTATCTTTATACACATGCGTATCATCACGACGGTCTCCGGTCCGCAAGCACGGAGCACCGAGCGCCAAATTTCTCTGTCCTTCGAAACCTGATGTGGTTATTCCACATTCATTACTCTGTTCTCTCACGCAGTCCTATTCGAATACCTCTCACTCTCCCATCATCTTTATTAGTCTTCCTTGTATACTCACATGTGCACGTACCGTAGTAGATTCAACCGTGTCTGAGCGTGTTCGGGATCGATTCAGCGCCGTCGACATTACGCCGGAACACGACGCGCCGCTCGAATATAGTAAGCGCTTATTGCCGGCTTACTGAGAGATGTTCGCGGATTAGACCGAGAGATGTGGAGATTGGCCAGCGCATATGAGGTTGTAGGGTTGGGAAAATTTTACAGCGTAAGAGTATATGTTTCATATAAGTTGTGTATGTGTTATATATTTAATGAATATGTATGTATCATACAAACTGTACTGCGTTGTAAATTGTGTATATTAGATATTTTAGGACATTAGGTACACATTAAAAAGATTTTTGGATGTACATTCGTTGGTATACAAGAAAGCAAACTGTCTAATCACTTTGCACTGATCGCTATCGATTAGTCGCTTGTACAATAAGTAGGTGACTAATAATCCATATCACTCGGCGATAATAATTATGTGCTAGTCAACAAATGTAAAGAATCATTGGACAGTTAAAACACTACTTGTACATTATGCGTTTACGGTATTAAAAGAGAAAAATAAAAATAAAAATACAGCTAAGTTTTGTACAAGTTAAAGAGTAAAACTATGCGTTCAGTGAGCAGCTGGTCAGCGCTCCAACGTCGGTCCACAGGCGCACGGAGCCGGCGTCGGGTCGCAATCACCTCGCAAGCTGTTCGCGACGTGTGGTGCAGCGTGGTGAAACTGTCGTCGAACGGTACGCGGAAAGTGTTGTTTACGCCCACATTAGCCTTTGCGAGCCGGTCTCTCGCAGCGTGCGGAAATATACGACTGCCGTTGTGCGTTTAACGTTAATATTGCAATTTGGAAACATCCTTCACAGCTTCCTTAATTAATTTTGTGTTTAAATTATCATAATCAAGGCCTGCTTGTTTTCGTGTGGAGGCGTGGCGTCTTCTTGCTATGAAAACTATCCTACATGTGGAAGTCGACAATGAAATATTATAACGATATTATTATTTATTATTTCAATTACACCTGTTATTGAAACAAATACAAAAATATGCACACAACAGGCATCACTGGTTTTTATAAAAAAATCCTGTTTATATTGTCTTTGTATATGAAAGTATATTATTGATATAGATACAGAGAAATCAATATACCATCCAAGTGGGTATCCTGTGTACAAGTATGGAAATAACTGCTACTTAGGCTGAGCGGTCTCAGTCAGCGATGTAATTAATGTCCTTGACTGAATACTAATTTAAATCTTCTATAGAAACGTGTGGAGTGATAAAGTAATACGGAGTCTTGAAGATATATATTACACTTATGTAGCAAGCGAACGCTCCGCACATTGTAGCTTCTGTTATTATACTGATCATGTTGCAACTGATATTGTAACGAGTGAATGCATTCTTAGCACCCAAATGGAGTTATAACTCTCGATACGAGATACTCAAGAAGAGGCTTGTGACAGCTCCAGCTGGATATATAGGTGTTCTTGAACAAATCGAGCGCCACCTGCGACTCTAACACTGTAGGTGATGACGGTATTGAGAAAAACACAGTTTGATAAGATTACTCGATGTTAGAGGGTCTGAGCGTATGCGAAAGCACGGCTTCGCTTAAAACAGCCATTTCTCACGAGCTCTAGAGCGCGGGGGCGTGGATTACGCGGTAAACACCTCACGGGGCTAGCTCTCGAGTGGGGGATGAGTTGTGTGGCACTTTGCGAGGATCTAAAGCGTTTTATTTATTCATATAATATATGCGTCTGTTACAATAGGTATGCTTAAAATGTTTTTGTAAATGGCAAAGATAAAAACAAGTTAAATGTTAAAAATATCGAATAGGTCGCTGGCCGCTATGGAAGTTATAAAGATCAGAAACCGGCGTTCGTATACGGAGAGAGAAGTAGAAGATAGAAATATCGGTGCTCTCTGCCCAAAGGCACCTAGCGTAATGATAAAATAATAATAATAACTATTTTACCCGGTTTCCTGTAATGTACGGTGGCCCATATCGTTTTCCTGAGACGTACAACATAACTGGTGCAACATGGGACTTTAACACTCCACTGCCTACCCCTTCGAGGTTATAATACGAATAATACAAGCGTGATAATATCTGCTGTTCACTTTCCGCATGTGCGCACGCATAGAATTTAAACTAAGGCTGTCTTATATACGTACTCACTAGCTATGTGTTTTATGCACCGCTGGACCTCGGCTAAGTTCAACTTCCTCTCGGCTATAAATAGACCGCGCGCACCAAGCGTCCTTAGCTCGCTACGTGACCTACGATGGTATCTACGCAGACATCGGAATGGCCTGCTGGCAAGGTACACTGCACTTGGACAACTGTTAAGTTAGAGCTATACTGTACTATATATATTTTGCATACGAGATAATGCTTTTTATATATCTCTCTGGTTAGTACTCACTTAGTAGCCATGGTAAGACTCTTGTGACAGTCTACCAATTCGTAGTCGGCATACCCTGTAAGGGTAGGTAGGGTACACGCCGGCTCCCTTACAGGGTAGGCATAATCTTAGGTGAAACATTTTTTAAATATTCAAAATAAATATTATATGTATCTATCTACATTAGTTTCTTTCATCATACTTATAGGGCTTCCCCCAATAAAAGTGTTATGGAGTTAGAAATATAAAATGTGAGGGTAACATTTTAAATACGTTACGTTTTATGTATGTGTGTGTGAGTGGATGTATGTATGTCTATATCTTAGTGTCATTAGAACTTTCTATAGACAATCTCGTGTGTTTAAAATAATTCATATTATTTCTTGCTTTCTCTTTTCCTTACCATTTTTATACGGCCATTTTAATAGTGTAAAATTAACACGTAAATAAAGCAAACGACCCACGTGTATTCGAAAACTGTCCGCGATTACTACGTCCGCATGTAAACTGAATTAATTCGTCACATTCCCCGCCAATAACGTCCTCGTGCCGCGGCGCAGCGCCACGAGGCAGGAGCGCGAGCCGCACGCTGAGCGCGCGCTCTGTTGTTGGCGTCAAACCGAGACGTCTGCGGCGAAGGTTTTCGTGATGCCGTCAGTGTCTGAATTGGGAAGCAAATACCGTTTTTTTTAAAGATCAGCATTTCAATCACGTAAGATGTTGACAGCCTCGTTGGTCGTGTTTGTTGTAAACGCGACTACCAAACGGATGATCCCGAGTGCAAATCCCGGGCCGGGAACCATTGAATTTTACTCATGTAGTTTTTGGCAGTGGCTTGGATGTGTGGATTTGTTGTGCCGGGAGTATGGCAACGTAAACGTAACAGGTGGTACTGTACTACATTCCTCTCCGTATGCCTTAGGGGATTACAGGCGCGATGTTACATTGAGTCGTTTGTGTTCCAAGGACCTGAGTGGACATGAAGAGGAGGCGTACGATGAACAGTAGGAGGCAGAAGAACACTGATTCGCGTGTCGTGTTATGGTGTCAATTTAAAAAAAACTAACTTTTGTATTTAGCTTATCATAAAATAATGTTTGAGCCCACTGTATTGCCGTGGTTCGCAAATTATATACAAGAATAAACCTTAGCATTATTCATTGATAAGTACAAGTGTGTATTCGTACCATCAACACAACGACTTATTATTATTGTGTCATTGTTCTTAAAACAATGAATGGATTTTCCATTTTTTATTCCACCATCCGCCACGTCCGTTTGCCTGTTTCCTCTATAACAATGCCTACAAGGTCGCGTGGCTCGGTGTGGGTGTGGTGTGCTATGGATCGTGATCGGACCAAGGGTGTTTAATAGAATCAAAGACACTTCGAACGTTCCTCCGGCTCCTCCTCACGAGCAATATCCATTACGTAGGAGTCACTACTAGTGTCCGCTCTGCCATGACCTCAGGGGCCTAGAGCCTTCGCATTCGATTACTGTCCAGGAATTCGATTACTGTCCAGGAATTACAATAAGCGCTGAGTTGTACGACTGATTGCTTTTTAAAGATGTCTTTTTGAATTCTATCGTATTGTACCGAGATAGATACACTGAGATAAGGGTAATGTCAATTTAATTATTGATGCATTCCTTCGTTAAGTTACTTATGTTTTCAGATCTATTCGATATAAAACAAAATATCCTTTAATCTGCCAACCTGCACTAGGCCAGCGTGACAGGCTATGGCTTAACACTTTTTATTCTGAAGAAACTTGTTACTTTCAAATGAAAATATAACGACACCATTGATGGCGATAAAGTAAATAATAAATATTAGTTACATCAATCGCAAACATTCAATTGTTGCATATGTACATACAGGTACGGTTAGATGTATGCTAATCAACGTAATATACTTCACGCGTAAGAAGTCGCACACAAAAGGCAGTGAAGTATAGTGCGGATTAAATTACTTCCGCAAAGAGCTCCGTCGACGTCGCGTGGATGCGCCCGCCGCACGCAGGCCGGCCCGTCGCTGATCACTGTCCAGATGATGACAGTAGTGATCAGCAAGTATCGGTGAGACTGGACGCACGTCGCGGGACAAGCGTGAAGACCGAAGAGTGTGGTATACGATTCACTTCTCCCATTCGTATAAATTCCCAGATATTATATTCGTTATATTTTATTCCGATTCATCGTTTAATTATATATTCTGACATATCGTATTATGCAGTTAATTATATTGTATATCTATAACTTATAGACGGACGGTGTATAATGTCATGTCGTATAAGAGGCTCACCATATTTATCGACGCGGAATCGTCCCAAGCCGATCGCGTATTGCGTATTAATATGATCGGCTCGCGCAATAGCTGTTAGCCTCGGCTCGGCAGTCGCGTCCACCAAGCGACCGTCGCGTTAGGTGTCGAAACGTCATAAAATTTGTTTAGTAGTGTCGACGTGCGCTCTAAGGCGTGCAGACGCGAAGGATTTGTTGCCGTTGATGGTTTTTTAATAATATGGGATATTTTTTAATTAATATTATTGATTTTGTTTGTCCGTTATTGAGTCGTAGTAGGCAGTAGAAGCATACAATATGATGTTCTTCGATCGTTTTTAGCATCGAGCAGTGAGATATGAGGGCTATGACAGAGGCATCTCATTGCTCTCTGGACCTAGCGAATTTTATTAGTAAATCACACCAAATGACACCGAGACAAAGTGTCGAACATCGTTTTCATTCTTAACACTATGGACAAATGGACAGATTTTTTTTACGCAACCATTGAAGACAATTCTAAGATGATACTTATGGGCAGACCCTCACAAGTCACATAAAGAAACATGGTCATAAAATTACTATGCTATAAAATAGATAATATTTAAGTGACAAAAATGTCTTGAATATATAAAGAAACATTGTTTATAAACGTGATGCTAATTCAATGATAAATTCAATAAAATAGTATTTGAGAAGCACTCTGTATGGGTGTTACATATACATCGTACATCATTCAGCTGTTAAAAAAACTACACTTTGTGTACTTCCAGGAATATCCGTCATTTTTGTCCATTTCTGAGCCCGTGCTGAATACTCTTTATATTTTAATGTAGGTGCAATTATGTGTCTCGACTATTTTAAAATATATTGTTTATCTTAACTTCAATATACAAACAAAACTTATAATATTTTCCTTCCGATACTTCAACTATACAATCTGTTCCGTTAGACTCTGGCTTCCTTGGATGATAGCCAATATGGTCGCGATGTGTAAACCAGATATTGCGGAGCTAGTGGGAGAAACAACAAGAAAAGTTCCTAGAATAATTTCTTCTGTTCCTAAAACAGTGATGCCTATGGAATTTATTTATGTACAATATTTTATATATACAAGAAACAAAAACAGGTATCATTCGTAAAGAAATATATTGAACAGTCTGTGGAGAACCCGCGAGACCGACGCCGGCGCCGCACAACACAACGGCCGCGTAATCGGATTAACTCACTCTGTAACACTTTGTTTGAGCACGAAACCATTTGAGATTGTAACGTAAATATGTAACGACTGTGGCCGTTCGGCGCTTCAAACGGGGAGTATGTTTTAACGTACCGCGACAGATATTTGTCGATGTGAGTGTGACATTGTTTAAAGTGGGAATTCTACCATACCACAGTCAACCGTAATAATTAACTTAAAATATGTTGTTCTAACATATTTTATTTATTTATTAAAATTATGTTGTAGTACTCTACAAACAGCTAGTGTCTGACTTATTTAGTCAACGCTCGCATCGGTATCCGTTCTTGTACCGTTTTTCATCGAGTACCACCGCGCCGTGCGCCACGACCGACCGATACGATAAAAACCGCATTACGAATTTTATTTACCGTTTCAAGATATGACGTTTTAAAATGTAATATTTTTTTTGTTATTATTAATGTTTTTCATCAATGATGTATATAGAACTATTTTTTCCAAAAAACGTTTAATTATTTATACGAGTTTCCTATATTTCTTGAGGTCCTATGTTTCTTGAGGTTGCGGTGATTGCACGGTGATCATCGTGTTCTATAATCATGACGAAATATCCCATTAAGTAGAATATTTTACACAACTATTTGTTCTGTTATTAAACCGAAAATTTAACTTAAATTTGCGCGCGTCATATTCAGCCTTAAACAACAACTTAACTCTGTAATTATCTTTTTTACTTTTAACCAATATTGGCATCAGCGGCAGCCTTCATCACTCGCGGCAAGTGCCTACGTCCACCGTGCCATAATGTAGCCTACAGTTATAATATACTCGGCATTACGTTCTTTTTTGCCCTCTTGCTACAAGTCTGTTTTCGCCCTCACGCTACACTGAAACAACCTGCACCGCATAATGCCCTCGACGTTACGAAACGTAAACAAGTTTCAGTTTCATTTTATTTCCGTGTTTCGCTTTTGTTTCCCTCGGAGTTTTTTTTCGTGTTTACGTCGTGCGGTGTGACCGTGTGACGTCATTGGGTGCATACAGACGGAAAGGAATGTTTATGTTTTGCATACATGCGACATTCTAGTGTAAACAAAAGTTGATAAAATGGGCCATTTTTTTTTCGTTGGCCGGTTGAGATCCTGTTAAGTAGGTAGTCTTAATTTTTTCTATAACATCTAGTATAACATGACTAGATAATTTTCGGTAACTGGATTGTGGAACGTGAAAATTATTTCAAATATTCAAATTTTATCAGAAATTTCTGTTTCGTACCGTTACCTATTATATCAAGTTGTACATGATAGTGGTCATTTGATTTGTCATATGTAGTACATTGGATTATTCTCGCTAAAACCACGAAACGTACACTATTAAACCTTTTCTATAAGAAATCAAGTTTTGTTCAATTTAAATTTAAGTATTACTGCTGTGACATGGGAGGAAAACATCGTCAGTGAAAAAAAAAATCACGATACGTTAATAGCGAAGCGCGTGTGTTTTCTTAATGCAAAGCGAACGCCTTTTTACGATCGTGTGCAAGGCGTCCATGAATGCTCCCGGTACAGCGAGTCTCGCGTGTATCATTCCGCACGTGTTTGTTTCCGCGTGCGTGACGCCCGCGCACCGCTTCTTGCTCGCTTGGAGAGCGACCGCCCGCTCCAACAGTTCGCGCGCCGCGCTGGCCGCTCGCCGCGCTGGCCGCTCGCCGTGTCGTGCTGTGGGCGGCGTGTTGCTGTCTTAGCGAGCATAGACGGTCGGTTGACATGATGCACTTTAAGAGTGCCGTGAATGTTTTTTGTATCGGTCGGTAAGTGGGCTGGTTTGTGTCTCATTTCAGATTAAGTTACTGAAATGGCGTTGGGCTTCATACGAGACCAAATTAGACAGTAGGAAGCATACATATATATCTTCACGCCGAGTCCCTTACGGGGTAGGCAGAGAGCACGGAGGGCCAAAT
>DWEI01005186.1:0-11026 GCA_018245875.1 Mysoria ambigua | reverse complement strand
AAAATTTTGTAGCGTTCGACCCGGGAATCGAACCCGGGACCTCCCGATCGGCAGTCGTACTTGCAACCAACACGACCTACGAGGCAGTCTAAGTGAAATCAGTCTTAATGTAATGATTGTCTTAATGAAATCAGAAATATGCCTGTCAATCTTTAAATCACTTAGTAACGTTACATATTTACTTATGTTTAGCGGGATACGGGATAGGCACAGAGCGCCGAGTGCCAAATGTCTCTGATATTACAGACCCGCCGCGATCGCTCCCTTCATATTTGTTGTTCACTTCATTGGTCGTGTATAAAACGCAATATTCGAATGTACTCTGAGCAGGTGTTCGTAAGTATGTTAAAGTATGCCAGATGTTTGAAACGCGGAGTGTATCAGCGCGAGTAGAATGTGCGCAGCTTGTGGCACAAAGCCAAGGCATCTTGCAGTGGGGTCTTGTATACCAACTCCGGCAAACGTAATATCCGCTTTAGGGCTTTGTCCACATCTCGTCGAACGCCTTACAAACCGAGTGTGTTTGGAATGCTATCCCGGATATTATATTTGTTTTACGTTTCGATTAATACCCCGTAGTAGTGATCCTGATAAAATTATTAGTAAATATATATAAAAAACTGATTTATAAATTATACATATATGACACTTCGTTCGATTGTGACGTACTGGATTCAAATCCCGGGTCGGTAAGTATTACATTTTAGTGACTTAGATTTTTAGCTAATAGCTGAAGTTCGGATATATGCCTAGTATATTTAGGCTTATCACCTGTTCCATGGTAGGACGTAAACGTAACTGGTGAAACGTGGGTGTGTATTGCACCTCTCTGTTTACCTCTTCGGTGATCAGGCGCGATGTTACATTGTCATGTTCTCTAAAGTAATAAATGTTGTGCAAAGGAGATGACTCGGCTTTCGCCGAGGCGAGATCGTAATTCCGCCCAGCAGGGTTTCTGTCTGTCCCGCCGCACTGAAATTTTATGCGGGACTCAATCGTTACGTCGTCAATCGTGCACGCCGTAAACACCAGCCTATGCTGGTAGGATGACTTGTTAAAAAACGCACGGGAATATATATATGTATATGTTAAACAACTCATACGGTAGCGATTTGAACAAGGACAAACGGCAAATGGAGAAAACAGGTCGTTACTTTCTAAAATATTCCACAGAGGAATGTTTGAACAATCATTGTTTTATTGATATTAACAAATATAGTGATATTTGTTACTTTGATATCATAGTGATGAAACAATACATTTAGATCTTTGAATTAGGATATACATAGGATACACACTGCAATCGCCACTTATTGTACTAAAAAATCTATTGAAAAATAAAACTAACATCACGCCTGTGATCTCTGTGCGACCCCGGAACGGTAGGTATGGGAGTGCAACACGTTCATACATTTCACCACCTACGTTTAACACTCATAATGGAATACGACGGGAGCGTATTGCCATGCACCAAGTTAATATTTATATGTGTTTGATACTTATTTATATGTAAGTGAAATTGATTTTATAAAAGACGATGTGGTTTCAAAGAAAACTATAGGTGAAAGCTAATAGTATACCTTGTACATCTCTGGCGGTGCGCGCCAAATCATTCGAGTTTAATTATGAAATGAAACAACATCACTCATATAGCAAGTACAAAAGAACACAGCAAAAGCAAGAGCAAATATCCGCAAATAATACCTTGCTGAGTTTTATGCTGATAGGATCACAAATCGTACGAGCGCGGAATTACGAGTTACGGGTAAAATTGGGGAAAGTTATTGTGCACACGGAAACACATTAAACGTTTGATGAAAGTTTATTTCCATTTGTGAAAAAAAAAATTGAGGTTTACATCGAGCTAAAAAAACATTTTTTTACCCATTTGAAAATAAGGCTTTAAGCTAAAGGATATTGAATAACATTCACTTTATCGTGTAGGCACACACATGTGGTCATCATATCTAATAAATATCTAATAAGTAACGTGTACGAAGATATAACAAAGGGAATAAGGATAAAAGAATTTTATTTATATATTACAGAATTACATCTTGAGAAAACAGAAACTTTTAAGTAAAAAAACCATTACAATTTTGACACTTGAAAAGGGATTAATTTATTATTACAAGACATTAAATACAAGTGACAATGTGTGAATGTGTGATCTATAAATTCAATTTAGTTTTTTATTTATAAATTTTATTTAGTTTAAATATTATTTTGGAGTGTCACTCGTGTGATGATGACGATCGTGATGTTATACTAACATTAGACTTTTCCACGATCGTATATAGTCTAGTTTAAATATTGTTATGTGTTTATAAATCATCTAATTTATATAATAAATACCAATTGCATTATATATGACTTTATTAAAAATTAACTTCAGTTTAAAATATCCATAATTAAATTTGAATCAAAAATGTACGAGTATATGTTAATAAAATAACATACAAACATATATATATCTTCACGCCAGATCCCTTACGGGGTAGACAGAGAGCACGAAGTGCCAAATATCTCTATCCTTACAGACCTGCCGCGCCTCCTCCGCATTCATGTCTTTTCATACATGCACGCCGGTTTCGGAGACTTCTGACTCCCCCATCAGCCAATATTTGGCCTATTCCGTCAAGATAGGTGAGTCGTGGCCTCTTTCGGCACCTGCGCCTCTCAACATTAGCATTGTATATCTTTTTCTTCATTAATAAAATAAACTTACTATAAGACACAACTCACCAGTGGGAGGTAATTCAGTAGGCGAAGCGCGGGTACCTGTAATTATAAAAATAAAAACATGTTTAAAGGTCAAGTTGAACAGAGGACTTAATTCAAGCCCAATTGTATAACCTTTGGAGGTTTCAAGAACGACCGAGCAATTACGTCCATTCAATTACGAAAGGGTAGAATTACAAAAGGCTGATAGGAAACTCTACTTTACAATTGGAAACCTACACGAAGCGAAAGGGATATTGTATTTCTAAAACATAGTTAATTTATAACACCAGTACTCGTTTAATGAAGCGAGAGATGAAATATGAAATACTTTTTTGTTAAACAGTTTAAAGACAAAATTTATATTACAATTTTTTGGTCTGAAGTAATAGTATTAAGAATTTTTCTATCAATTTGAGCAAGTGCTATAAGGATTACGAATTGCTTTTGGGTTGCTACCATTATACCGCCGTGAATTAATTTTATGTTTTAAATACAATTCGTATTTCCCTTTAAATATGTTTACACGCACATGTCTGTCCACATGTATTCGACATATAAACTAAATCTGGAAAACTCAAAGTTCTTTCTGGCATAAACTTTATCTGAATTAATGTTTGTAAACACCCTGTTGCTTGTCAATACTAGTAACTAATATAGTGCTACAAATGATAAATGTTAACTGACTGTCTCATTGGTCGTGTTGGTTGCCAGTGCGTCTGCGGTTAGGGAGGTTCCGGGTTTAATGCCCGAGTCGAATACTACAAAATTTTCTGATTTACATTTTCTAGTAATGATTCGAAGTTTGGATATGTGTTCGTTGATTACATTCCATACCACTTACATTTACATCCTAGTAAATGTAAGTGGTGATACGTGGGAGTGTTCTGCATTCCTCTGCCTACTTCTTTTGAGATTATAGGCGTGATAACGATGCCAGCCCTATTCATATAGTCTTATCAAGTACAAACTACAGAAGACGAAGGCGGTTATAGCCGTCAGTTATACCGCCGTCAGTTATACCGAAGGCGGTTATATCGCATCATACATCGTCCGCATTTGCTCTTCCCTTAACAAGAACACTCTGTCGGCTATGTTACATATCAGTTTTATTTTCAAAGTGCACTAAAAATTTGACGATATCAATTTTGTTCAATTCCGCTACAATAAAGACCATGTTTAGCTAACAGTACATTATCATAACAGGAATGGATAAAATAATTGAGCTCCGCGGAATATTACGTCGCTAATGGCGACTATAATCAGCCCCGGTAAGCGATAATGGCATAGTAAGTCGACGCCCTGCCATTTCCTTATGGGCTAAATGACACCGTCACTGAAGGAAATAACCATAATTGTTGCCTAAATTGGACACCTCAGATACATGCAAAACGTTTTTCCGAATGAGTAAAGAAAATAACAGTTGAATAAGTGAGATTCTGAAACAAGCAGTATGAACTATTTGTGAATAATTCCTCTAATACGAATATATTTAGATCTTTATGTCTTGGTAAGCAATTTTTCGTTAAATGATTTCATATTACATCCTGTATATCGATTGAAACTAGCCGAAGAATCGTTATTTGGGAGCAAATTTGCTAAGAGCATACTACGGTTTGATAATAACAGATTTGCATAATAAAAATATAATAAGGTGATGGCTAAAGTGACGAACTCACCGTGAAATAAGAAGAAGACCAAAAAGTATTAAGCATTCACTTAATTTAAAATCGATGATTAGGAAGGTCACTATAAAAGATTCATAAGCGAACAAGAGAGAGGGTTAAGGGTGCCATAAGAGGTTACCCGGTTACGATAAGAACATTTAAGTATACCCGAGAATAACGACGTATAGTGATGAAATCACATTTAACAATCGATAAAGGGAGATCAGTTGAAAATTATTTGGCAATTTTTATTTTGATTGAAACCAAGAAAAACTATAATATCTATGTTTATGGATACCAAAGTTGCTGGAAGCATAAGTATTCAAGGCAATTCATTCTTATAGTGATAATACTTTTTCAGTTTTGTTTGCCCTTGAATAAATCAACAATGAATAATTAGTGAACTTAGTTTACAAAAACATTACACCACCCGAGAACGTCGCCGGGAAACAACGGAGGGCTTGTAATTGGGGAATTTTGGAGAAATTCTCAACGGCCTTAAGTTTCTCGACGTTTCGGCGATATTTTATCAAGTTTGCATCTTGAAATTTATATAATTAAGAAGAGTAGTATACCATTCGGACTGTGTTGAACTTAGTGTAACAATAGCAAGTTTAATTTGTGTAAAGATATTTATATATAAATCTTTTGCGCACTAAACTAGATAAAAGAAGGGATGGAAATCAATAAATTAGAATGGCCAAGCTTGTTTGGATAAAAGCATACCTGTATTAGTTAACGAAGCCTTTGCTGTAACGAGACTGTGGAAGTTGTACCGAAGTGAACTCCATACGTGATGGGCGTTTGCAATCGTCTGCAAGGTTTATTGGATTGTGGCCCTTCTGCTTTGGTTCGTTTTATATGCAAAATGTAGTTAGTTGTTACGCGTAGTTCGCGTGCGACGTATGTGATTGCAAATTTTGGTGAGTAGTAAAATAGGAACTTCAGTTTATTTAGGATGCGTGGTGCGGACAAACACGTTTCGATACCATATTCTTCATTGGGAACAAGATTGCTATAACATTTTCCTGTTTAGGCGGGAAGGAGTTTGGACGACGAGACTAATTTTCCAACTGACATGAATTCTTCGAGTGACTTATTTTCAAATTCGTGAATTGTCTTTTCCGATGACCAATAACATTTAAATTAATTGGATAACTTCTTAATGTAGTTAAAAGTAGTTTTATTTAGTATATCCAAAAATAGCATATTTAATTTTTAGGTTAGGTTGTGTTGGTTGCTGGGGTGACCCCCGATTAGGAAGTCCCGGCTTTGATTGCCGGTCGAACACTACAAAATTTTGTAAATTAGATTTTCTGGTAGTGGTTCGGAGTCTGGATATGTACCCGATGCATGGTAGTAGGCTCACCATCTATTCCATAGTGGAACGTAATCATAAACGTTTCGGAGATTACAGGTGTGAAGTTACGGTGATTACGGTACTAAGATTATGAAATTGCTTATGAAAAAAAAATGCTTATGAAAATATTGCTTATGAAAATAAAATAATTTATGCATTGTTTCATTGTAACCTCTACGAAACAAATTTTTGTAATTCACAAAATTGTACCAATGTTATTGGCAATGTTCGATTTCTCCAATTATAAATTCTTTTACCGTTATTTCCGTCTGACGAAATTGAAGGGAACTTTCTGTTAGAGAAGTATTCGAATGAAACTTTGAGTCCAGTTAGACAGCGACTCGATTACAATTCGCGTCGAATTATTCATTGCGAAGAGACTTTGATGGATAACCGTCGTGCAATACGGAAAGTGGAATTTGGTAAGACGTCACGTTTGAATGGCTCGTCGATTGATTGAGCGTTAGTTGAATTGCGGATGAAATTTCAACGGACGACATCACTGCGTGAAATTTTATCGTAATGTAAAATTTCACGCTTGTATTTCCATACAGGGGTAGCCAAGACTGTCCTGGCTGCCTCTTTGGCCTTGGGTTCTTTTGAATAAAAGAAATATCTCAGGACATGGACACACGGCCATGTGATCCCAAACTAAGCGTCAAGAGAGCTTGTGGTTGACTTGGAATCTGCAACTGATTCCGATATATGATAATATACTTACTACCAATTCATAATGGCTCGTAATTGTAACTGGTGCAACGTGGATGTGTACTGCACTCTCCTGCCTACCTCTTCGGTGATTAAAAGCTTGATATTATTTTTATTTTATACATCTACCAAAGTAATGCCTACCGCGGTCTTAAGATTGAACCCAGAACCTTTTGTTGTCTAGTTATGCTAGCAACCACTAGATCAACAAAGCAGTTATCATGATTAATAAAACCATATTTCAATTAATACGCCTGCAACAATAAGTGTTAAATGATTTGCAACTCACAATTATCTCCATTCCAGCTTTGATGAGACCAAAGTTCTACGTGCAGTCTCTCAAACAGTTATTATTCTCTGCGAACTAAGTTGGAAGCATCGCTTGTGTGCATTCCAACTTCATATCACTCATACCGGTATAGATGCGCTGGGATGACCTTTTATTCTAATTATAGTCTATTTATAAAACAAAATAAAAATAAGCGTTTCAATATTTCAGTATGAAATAAGTAGTCGCCTTTTATAATGTTCATATAGATTTTTCTCGTCGTTACTGTGCTTATATAAATAAACAAAAATACGTACTAATAAACACGACATTGTACTGACTTTGCACAATGATACTCTATGCTACGTTTGTATAGAATTTTTCATCTGAAAACCAGCGGACCCCAAGTCTCGGTTACACGGGAACCGTGAAGGATACTCGTCCTTCGCTCGCAAAATTATTTCCGCTGTCAGCGACAATGCGCGCATTGTTGTGCCCCCGCTTGCAGGGAACTCGACGAGACGCCACAGTGTGCGTATAAAGTATAATATCTTACGAATCATTTTTATATAGTCAGAGTCGTATCATCATAATATCAAGATTCGGAGAATATTTTATGATTTAAAAACATTAAGATTAGAAATTACATAGTTCACTTTTGTTCAACTCGCTCCAGTTATTGAGGGGTTTTAGAATGCTGGAATAGTTTTCATGCTGGAACTCCGGCTTGGGGTTCACAGAATACAGCTTAACGCGCCGAGTCTGCTGTCCATAAGCGGCCAGGCCTTGCTGAGATGGATCGCGATTTGCCAGTAGCGGGTTTGTTCACCTCTTACGACACCCTGGTGTCCGGACGGGGGTTCTCGAGATGTATTCTTCTCCGATTCGATACCGATTATACTGAAGCAATGATATAAAACAATTTCTCCATGTTTACAGTAATCTGCAATAAGTACCACGTAGCACGAATTAAGTTCCCTTTATAACGCCTGTACTCATTTGTGTACTATAAAAATATCTTTTCTTATTGCACTGTTGGGCACCTATCTTTCCGCAGTCATACGAAACGTCGAGTGTATATGCACTCTTAGACTACAATAATAACGATTGCCCGAAATTAATGTACAACTCATTTTTCTTCAAAACGAGAACTTACATCCATACACAAGTATACAGCGGCAGCCTTAGACAATAACTTTCAGAAGATATTTCCCTATTTGCTGTAAAGAGCGTACAATCCACAAGCTACCGTTTGAGATTCTATCTCCATGTCATAGCACACATCGTGAGTTGTAATAAGATTTTGACATCCTCAATGCGCCGATAAACAATAAATTACAGTTGTTTGTCCGAAACGATGGTACATGTTTAATAATATTAATTAATCATTAGATATTTACTCAAAGCTTAGCGTATCAATATGGCGTTCAGAGATTCTTTTAACGGAACAATAAACATGATTCAATTTGCACCGCTATAATACCGATAAACGGTTATGTGTTTTATGGGATCATAAAATTATTGTTTGAAGATATTGAGCGATAATTATAAAATCTCCTAAAATCGCTTTTATTACAAACACAGAGTTAAAATATTAATTTACACCCGATACCTAATTGAACCTATCGGGATACCAACTGACGTATCTAAAGCACAGCATCCGCCAGCGCGCCAAGAGTTTAATTAAACTAGTGAACTCACATTAGATCTGTCGTGTTTACACAGCGTGGCTGTGTGTTGGCAACTGCTGGTATTTAAGTCACAGACGGCAGCGAGTAAGCAGTACGAACGTTTATCAATTGATTCAAGTAATAATTTTTTGGTAAGGAATTTATCGGTTGATGTCAGAGGTAATTTTTTGGTAAGAAAAAACCGAATAGTCGTTTATAATTTGTTGTATTCTTCTTCATTATGATGAGTCCTTATTATCGTTAAACAGTTCGACACAGGTTTGTTTTCAGCATGAGAAGAGTTAAGGCCATAACTCTGTTGCCTGACGCACGGGCCAAGTGCAGTTTGCCAGAATTCATACTCCAAAATTATTATAAAGAATTGTGAATTTGAAACCAATATTGGATAAATGACATTCGAATTTGAATTGAATACGCTTCGCTTATGATATTACAACGCAGATGCAACTCCTCTGTGGGACGAGACATGTCACCCGCACAAAGGAATTCTTCGCTTTATAATTTGATTACACAATGCATTCGCTCTCTAAGCTGTTCTGTGTTGCACTTTATAATCCCACAGTGAAATGCAATTTATTGTTGTCTGTTCACAAAGGACCGTGATATGAAACTTACAAAGAAAATAATAATAAGGCTCAATAAAGATAAAAATATATGCAAACGTAAAATATTTCTCTGTCTGGATGCATGAGGATGTTCAGAAATGAAAAAGCTTTTTACACTTTAATAAGACGATCCTTCTTCCGTTGCCTTCTTTTTACTGACACGCTGATAGTTTCCTTGGGATTTTCATGATTATACGAGTATCTTTATAAATAAAATTTACATGGGAATATACTGCATTCTTGTGCTTACTACCTTTTCGAGATTTAAAGGCTTGATGATACAGTTACAGTTGATTAAAATGATATAGGTCAGCTGCTGTCTTGCGCAATTGTCTTTTTAATTTTATTTTCTAACCCAATCAGACCATACTTACTCATAGACAGAGCAGTGTAGTACTCTCCCGTGTTTCACCAGTTATGTTTAAGTTCTGCTATGGAATAGGTGGTGAGTATATTGTCATACACAACGCGCATATCCGGACTCTGAGGCACTTCCAGAAAATCTAAGATAGAAAAATCTAATAGTGCTCACTTGGGATTTGACAGTTGCGTTTGCAAATATTCATGTCAAGTTTGGTTTTATTAATATAGGTTATATAGAAATAAGGTGAAACTTTTTGTCTCTTTAATTTTCCGCTAATTTAATTTTTTTTAGTATATGCTCAGTATATTTACAAAATATGAAGACTATAGTAGAAAGTCATTAAACTTAGAAGTACAGTGCCCGCGGATTATCGGCTCAGCTGAGCCCGTCATGGAGACATCTACATATGTATATCCAGCTGTGACTCATTCGTAGGTTTTATTAATTAACGGACTGGTATTTCATTATTTAATTACCTACAGTTAGGCATATTTTTATATGGCTCCTATAAATCAACTGGTAAATAGTGGTAAAGCTGCCTCTGCGTACCTCTTCAACGAAAATGTGACAGGACATAAATTTCAACTTATTAGCTATCTTTGTCCCGTTCACATACATAGCATATAGTGTGAAAATAATATATTTGCAATTAACAACAGATACATTTTCGCTCTTCAAAAACCAGTCGGAACGCTTCGCGAGTCGTTTCAGACACGACATTAATGTTTGTCCACAAATTGTTAGTGTTCATTGATTGTTTTATTTCACGCTATGTTTAAATTTTAAGTTTGTATAGCGGATATCTTACATTGGAAGAATGGTAGTGTCCAAAAAAACCTTGGCGACGTCAGGGTTAGTAAGCAACGCGTGTCACGAACAAGAGAGAAATGTCACACATGCGCGCTGTCACCCATTTCCTGACACATTTCGATGCTCATTACGTCAGGAGATTGTTAAGTTTTTATGAAATTTTCTCGCTTTATATTAAAACAGGTTTCAGTATAAATTGTTTATGCTGACAAAGTTCTGTACGCCGGACGTGACTTGTTTTCCAATTGACGTAAACAAAGAAAACTTAAAGTATTTTTCTCAAGTAACCTCGCACAAATGTTGGAAAAATGTAACGTAAACTGTAGAGGTACTTTTATAAAAACAAAACAAATACATTCAGCAAAACATACATTAATTTTTCGTGTAAGTGAGCATTTCTGTCAAATTATTGTAAGAATATGCTACATAAACTCATAAATAAATTTGTCGGAGACGGTCATTAGTACGGATGTTGTGTTGGTACGACCGGTCATTAGTATGGTCATTGGACTCAAAATGAAAAGCAAGCAAGGGCGCCATCTGGCGGCATAATAGTCGTCTGCCAGGGCAATGGTGACGACAGAGTCGTGATACTGCTAACGGGCAAACCCTTGGCCAATTTTCGTCCGACCCCTTGCCAAGTGAAATGTGCATCATGAAACTGTCCCTCCGTTTCATTGAGTGTTATATTTGATACGTAACTTCACGCCTGTAATTCCCGAAGGGGTAGGCAGAGGAATGCAGAACATTTCCAGGATTCACCGGTTACGTTTACGTCCCACTATGGAATAGGTGGTGAGCCTATTGCCATGCATCGGGCACATATCCAGAC
>DWEI01005185.1:0-11026 GCA_018245875.1 Mysoria ambigua | reverse complement strand
TTACATAGTGGGACGTAAACGTAACTGGTGAATCGTGGGAATGTTTTGCATTCCTCTGCCTACCCCTTCGGGGATTATAGATTGAAGTTACGTACAGTTCCAATATTTATTTCACACCATAATGTATGAAACAACGCCTTGAATGTTTATTTTAAATGCACATAACTATTGAGATCACTTCGCTGAAGTAATGCGAGCTTTCTTACATAGGTTTTTTATTGAATTAATTAATTTAAATAGTTTACCTTACTTAATTTTATTATAATTTCATAATACTGTTCTCTTGCAAAGTAGAATCTGAGAATTGCCATCCAATGCATGGCAATAGGCTCACCACCTACCATACCCTCCTCACGTACAATAGTGGGACGTAAACGTTACACGGTGAAACATGGGAGTGTTGATGAGAGAAAAGAAGAGATGGGTATCCTAGCATTCCTTATATAAATGACGTAAGATACACGTTCGGGAAACCCACAAAAGAACCGTATCGCTTTATCCGTATCCGTTTTTTAGGATCTGATAAAGAATGATGTATCCTTTTTATTAATAGTCCAACTATTTCAATATTAAATGTCATTGGTATAGGTTCGGAGGCCTAAGTTGATTAAAATATACAAACAGGTATATTCAACATGTAACCTATTATAATGTAAAAAAGCCTAAGCGATCGAAAAATACAATCACTTTTCAATTTCCGATTATCTTACTCATCTGGCTCGTATGTTGTAACTTGACCCAGTTTTGAAATCATTTGATTTATGTTCCGACAATTGATTTTTTGTATGAGAAACAGCATATTTTCGACACGCATTGCTAAAAGATAAAATATAAGAGCATATTAGGCACAGGAAAAACACTTTTAATAGAATCTTCATCGCTTTAACGACACAATAACTACTGCGCTTGTTCTGCATATGTTTATGAATCATTTATCCAGAAAAGACAATCAATAAAATGACAAAAAAGAAAATCCCGTTGTTCTGATTGAAAAATCTATGCGATAACAGCCTAGACTTATTTGAATAAACACAGGTAAATAGTAAAAAATGCACAACAATATTGACGATTGATGTGTTACGATAGTTATAAGAATAAAAAGATCGGTGATTTTTCGTTACGCAATCAACAGAGAAACTTAATCTCAAATCGCTAAGTAAAACATGAACAAAATGAACATTTCAAAACATTTACGCTGCGCGAATAAAATTTCATTACCACTTAACCAGTGTATGAAGGGACCTCGCGATCGTAGTATAGGTTTTATTGCGATACAATAAAGTTCACAATTAATTTGAGCCCAGTTTCATGCCTGCGTACAGCGTCTTGTTTCTTGCACGGAGTTGATTCTTTAGGGAAAAGTGAATTGACACTTAAGTCGATTAAAATAAAGCTCAAAAACAATTAAATTCAGACTAAATGTAATTCTTCAGCGCGGGGAAGTAAAAAGTTTTTTACGAAGTTAGATACAATTGAGGGCTGATTTTTGTAAGGACGAAGATGCCAGGGTCGCCGCGGTGTTAAACTTCATTTTGTTTTTCAATAATGCAAAGGATTACTCCTTGAGAATTTCGTCGATGTGCAACTAAAGATGAATCTTGGGCAAAGGTGGATCTTTAATCACCCTATTATCTAATAGCCTAACTGTTCGTTAGAGTTGGAGATAGAAATCACTTCCAAAATAATACGGCTATTGAAATATTCATAATAGGCGGTGACTTGATTACTACGAAGGTAACCGCGATTCATGTAGTTTAGTTTTCTAACATCCGACGAACATTAATACTATGTCTGATATTACTCCTTTAAGGAACCTTCTGTATACAATCTTCAATATATATAATACACTTATTTGTTCTGCCTTTGGGCACCAGCGTAAATTGTGGGGAATGCTTTGCTCATTCCCACCCCGCATGCAATAGGCTGCAATAGGCTACTACAGACTGCAATAGGCTGACTATAATTTTCTTCCTTGTCCTATTCTATACTCTGGATTATTAATTTTCTATATAGTTCTATACTTACTAGCTGGCGAGGAAAATGTTTTGAATGTTTGAATAATAAACGACGACGATGTTTAAAACTTTTTTGGATACTATTCATATAAAAAAGTGTGATAAAAATATGGAACGTGGCAGGGGACTAAGAATTTAGGGTAATAGATATTTTTTTATTCTAAATCCAAAGAAGTACGAATAAATACTTTTGTTTTCAATTGTCGCTTAAGGGCTTAAAAATAACCATCGACCTATTCTCAGATCTACCATATATTTATACCTACACAATAAATATAAAAATCGATCAAGCCATTTCGAAGGGTTTCGACTATTAACACCGTGATACGAAATTTTTATGTATTAGATTTTCGACAAACTCTTACGGTTAATTATCTTACCATGATTGTCATACCGTGTCTGTCTTACCTACACACGCATGCAAGCATGCTCACACTTATCCCTTCGGCGAATAACAAATTCAGCTAGCGTCGTTAAATATTAATCAACCTCTAGCACCTATTAGCACAGCCTACAAATGCCCACTGCGGTACTTCGGAGTTTAGACGAGGTAATATCGACTAAATTAGTTGAGAACTCGTCCGTCATTACAGCTATTAAAACTTCGTACCTTCAGACAGAGGTCGGGCGATCCGATAATATGACTGATGAAGCGAATTAAACTCACTTTTCTCGTTTTTAAAAGTTATTTATTTTATTATTTGATAAAATTGGCAGTATCACTGTACATAAAATTCTATTCAAGAGCGTATCGTACTTATTGTAGTTAGCGAGTGCAAAGAATTAGTGGAAAGTGGAATTAGTGCAAAGAAAAAGTGGAAAATAAAATAAAAATACTTACAACATTTTATTAAATCAATGATAATTAAGTACGTGTTTTTTTCATTTTCTTATTTGTTTATTTATCTATTTATTTATTCATACGTAACAAAACAATAACGGGTGACGGATACACGGGTGAAATGTGTGAATACTCCTCCGCCTACCTGTTTAAGGGTTGCAGACGTAATGTTGAATGCTAGTTATCTATTATATTATAGTTTGGTCACATATAGTCGACGACTTCAGAGGACTACAAAGAACGCCTATAAAGCGTGAGCTGGTACTGCGCCTTAGAATGATATGAGTGTTCTAGAATCTGCCACTTCATGTGATACAGTGCAGCGCATAGTACAATTTAAATCTGGAAACAATTCGAAATTTAAACATTGATAATTTGTTTAAGTTGGGCCCCTGTTTTGAAATGAGACATTGACAAATTGTTGAAAGTCCACTTATCACTATTTCATTTGCCTTTTTAGTGACTAATGGTTAAAACACGCATTTAGCTGAACGTTAGTGAATAATTTAAGCAATTTATTATCATCGAATAATAAATTGATTTTACAATATCATAAATTGGATAACACTTAATAAATTCATCCATTTATTTTTAGAACGTGGCTTGATTATGAAGAATCACTTCCGATGTGAATGATACTTAATACATAATATTTAAATGTAATTTTAAAATGATAGGAGGAGTTCAACAATTAAAGAAATATTCTGTATATAACTATAATGTACATTTATAAAAATAATCCAGAATTCTGAGCAATTTTAACAAAGTATTATCATAACGCATCCTAAGCATATGCTAGTATAGGGGAAACAGCCGCGCAAAACTATACATTCCCTGGTGGATTAAGCATTGTTTAAAAAATAGCACGCAAAATTCAACCATAAACGTTTGTCTTAAGGTCTATAATAAATAACTACCTGGTATTACTGTGAATATGAGGGAAATAAATATAAACTAAAGTAAGCACGCTACAAGTATTCAAATTTAAATCGTTGTAATATGGAGCTGGAGTTAAGGGAGGAGAAGTTTAAAACTACGGCGAAAATTAACATGGGAATGAATAAAATAAAATGGACTTCTATACAATATGACCAGAACTGAATAGTTCAAAAACAAATTTAAGTACATGTATATTTCATAAACCTGAAAAATCTCTTAATTTCTACATACCTGGTAATACATAGTTGATCGGAGTGGTAGCCAATAGGTGTAAGCTTTCTCATTCAAAGAGAATCGGATATTATTGCACAAAATTAAAATAATTCGCGGAAAAAAGTCAAAAAAATGTGGATGATGATTGTGAAATGATAGGCGGTAATGAAAATAATGATGACATAAGAGACATAATATTTTTTTGATTACGATCGCGATAACACAAGATCACGTGATCACGGATGTTACAAGTTGTTTTTTTGAGTTTGTTCGAAACACACACCCAAATCCCACATCGATAGTTTGTAAAGAAGCCTGCATTGAATATTTCAATAGCGTACCCTTGCCTTCATAATGCACTTGAACTTGAGACGTCCAACGCGGAAACAAAGAAAGGGCATAGTAAGCGAGAGAACTGAAACGCTTGCAGCCCTGATGTAAAGGTCGTGTCGAACCTCAGTATAAAAAATACTAAGGTTGAATCGGTTTATATAGCTTGAACGCTGTTTTCAGCTCTTTTCTGCTTTTCGCTAATGCTGGGTGACGAAATAAAAGCGTAATCGGAATACTGTATCCAAAACTGCCGCATTATATGTAGTATGACAAGCGATGCGACAACGTAGATTGTGAAATCGTATCTGCTATTGACTGCCTCGTTGGTCGTGTTGGCTGCAATCGCTACTGTTGAACTTGAAGGCGTGAGTTCAAATTCCGAGTTAGGCACTATTGGGTTTATCGAATTCAGATTTTTTAGTAATGGCTGGGAGTCTTGGTTTGTGCTCGGTGCATGGCAATAGGCGCACTGCCTATGCCAGGGTGATATGAGCGTAACCGATGCAACGTACGAGAGAACTACAGTTCTCTGCCTACCTCTTTGGCTATTAGAGGTGTAATGTTACAGAAGCTATTTGTTTAAATCTCAATCACATGTATAATCCACATGTACGTGTATAAACTGGGAATATTTTATTAGGCATAACCACATGAGCATGTAAGCTCACAATTACTGTTCGTGCTTGTCATACACATTATTTTTTATGGGTAGTGTCAACTGAACTAATAGGCGATTATTATGAGTTGCTCGTTGACGATATTTTCATAATTTTCAATATTTAATTATTATATTTAATTGTTTATATAAAATTTATACCTACATTTTATTATTTATATACAATGAAATATAATACAAATTTAATTAAGATCACAGATGGAATAGAACAGTTTATGCCAACTATTCCATAAGTTCCAAACAATAGGTTGTTAGTAACATTCCTAGTCGATATTATATTGTTATCAAAACCATACGAAGGGATCTGTTAGTAACACTAGTCCAATTAGTATATGTCGGGTCGTACTCGACCGTGTTGGGGAGTACGAATCCATTCCTCGACCCTTGCCGAGACATACGGTATCGTGAGGGGCTACAAAACCTGGTGCTAGTAGATATGGCACGATCTGGCTAGGCACTGCTAAATATTCTAAGCCCTTATAGACAGTAGCGTAGGCGGTTCAAGAAGCTGTGCTCTGAGATTGAAACTCGCATGCCCAGCGCGGGGATTGTGGGCATAACTCCTCGGGGGAGGCCTATGTCTAGCAGTGAAGTGCATTAGGCTAACTACGAATATGATAATGTGCGTTCAGTTATCAGCAAGCTAGTATCAGCAGGTGTAACTCCTGTTAATAGTCAGATGTGTTGCTACTGGGCTAACCATCTAATAATATACACGTACATATACTGAGAATCACACCCCTCAGAACATAACTCAAATTGATATGACTTCACGGTGCGACTATCTCTAACTGTGCTACCGCCTCGCGCGAAAAATCAGAGATTTTTCCAGAAAAAAATATTACGTATGTCAGTTGTTAAATCGATTTTTTCGAATATAGAAAGTTTATTATGAATTTATTATATGCAAGTAGAAGGGCATCGATTTTGCGAAATCACCTTGAACGTATCATTAGGTCGCCCATGCTTCCCATTCACATGACCTTATGTTGCCTCCATCGTTTCTTAATAGCAAATATTTTTTAAAAATACATTTCTGAATGTGTACTTTCACATGGGAACTAAAATAATATATATAATCTATGTACGCATGTATGCCTTTTTTACTCCACAATCTTAAAGTGTTTTATGAATAGGTATATATTTGTCACCTGCTGCTCTCAACCAACCCCATAAGGGACCATGCGTGATGATTTAATAACAATAAACTAGTTATCGTAAATATTTTGTTACAATAAGACCAAAATAATATTAAAGAAAGCAATTATTAAGTTATGTTGACTGTTTCGTTGGTCGTGTTGGTTGCAAGTGCTACTGCCGATTGGAAGTCCTGGGTTCGATTCCCGGGGCAGATACTATAAAAATTTTCTAAATTTGATTTTCTCGTAGAGGTTCGGAGTCTGGATACGTGCCCGGTGAACGGCAATAGGCTCACACGCAACCGATGAAACGTAGGAGTTTTCTGCATTCCTCTGCCTACCTCTTCGGGCATTACACTCGTGAAGTTACCTTACGTTATCAAACCGAATGAACACATGTAGTAAGATATATCTCGGTATAGCCATATTTCACGTGATATCTCATTAAAATATCTCATTAATACAGTATACTGTCCGATATTTACCGTACACCCCTCTATCTGTGCCGTGACAACACACCGTGACGTGTCTATGGCTGCCAGTGGCCTTCGTAAGCCTAGATAGTCGTATGACATCCGACGATCCATAGCCATGACGAACAGACATCAGCAATCAAACATTGTTATTTGCTATATCATCATGATCATATATCTAGATAAGTAGTAATTCTTAAATTATTCATGGGTTTGAAATATTCCCTACTTTTATTAAAAAAAAAAATTCCCCCTTACGAAGCTCGTAGAACATTTGCTGGATAACAAGTGACAAATGGTATTACGTCGACATTTTATATGATGTGGGTACGATGACATTGCGAAACATGCACCGAAAATGTTGATTTTATAAGTAGTCGAGTAGACGGGGGAAGTAAAAAAATTATCGAAAGGTCTATGACAGAGGTTTCACGAAAAGCGTTCTCGATAAATCTACGACAGATGCGTCATAAAAAAAACACGTTTCGATGAATCTATGAGCGATGTCCGAGAAAATGCTGCTGGTAAATATGATAAAGGGTTCACATATATCTGAGACTCAAAATTACGGGAGTATATGAGAAGAAAATTGTACTTCATTAATAGTGTTTCCACCGAAGTTTCCACCGAACCTAATTGTTTGCTCCAAATAAACGTACTCCTGGAGAATATTAATTGTCCATTGGTAAACGTTACCGTTCCCGCCTTGTTGTCATAATTAAACATATCATCATCATTAGCTTAGTGCAGTTCACTGGTAGACAGATTCCCATGAGAGGTTATGCCCATAATGCAGGTGGAGGATCAGACTTAATTGAACGCAAAATAAATAAAAAACACGTCAATAAAAATTATTAAACAATAGTAAACTACACCTACTCGTATAATGATCCCGATAAACATTGTTTATTTCTTGTTTTATTTTTCTCAACGATCCTTTGTAAATCCCTCTGTGTATTGTGTAGTCATGTCGTGTGACGATTTCCCAAGTCACTTGTCTTTGCAATTTTCAAAATGAAAGTGTTGGAATATTCCTGGATAAAGTGGGAATAGTCAACGAGTATTTGACAAGTGTAGGGTAAGGGAAAATGCTGCAAATTACAGTACAATACATCATCTTTATGTAATAGGATATCGCACGCTGGATTAAAAATACTATGACGGTATTCCAAGGAGATCTACAAATCGGTCACCGTAGTCTTTGGATATTTGTGATACTTGTGATATATGTGATTGTATATGACTGCCTCGTTGGTCGTGTTGGTTGCAGATGCGACTTCCGATCGAAAGGTCCCGGGTTCGATTCCCAGTTCGAACACAACAACATTTTCTAATTTAGATTTTCTAGTTAGTTCGGAGTCTGGATATGTGCCCGATGCATGGCAATAGGCTCACCACCTATTACATAGTAGGACGTAAACGTAACCGGTGAAAGATTGGAGTGTTCTGCATTCCTCGGCCTACCCCTTCGGGTATTACAGGCGGTAAGTTACGTTTTAGTTGTACTTATGTTTTATTCTACATTAACTGTAACAGCAGCACATTTTTTAATACTTACAAGGATTATTAAGTTCCGTTACTGGGTTTGTAATATTCCCCACCACACTCTTACACTGCTTGTTGCAAGAAATACCGGTGGTTTAATTATCTGACGGACATATGACCACTTTGAGGCTAAGGAATAGACCTTAGAACCGTCATCAACTACAACAACTGACATTATAATCGTCATCAACTACAACAAATGAGATTATACTCGTCATCAAATACAACAAATGAGATTATACTCGTCATCAACTACAACAAATGAGATTATACTCGTCATCAACTACAACAAATGAGATTATACTCGTCATCAACTACAACAAATGAGATCAACAAATTATAAAGCTTTCCGAAGCATCTAAATGTTGGTGGAAATTTTACATCAGCCAGATGAGTATCTGATTCGTCCAAGTTTCGAAAGTTGCAGTTTCGAAATAGCTTGAAATATAACTGCGCCACAGAAGCGCATTACGACTTTCAGATGAAAGGAAGTTTTAAATATGCAATGTCTTTACTGAGTTAATATTTAGTAGGGCTAACATGATATAAGGAATGTATTTATAGACTGATAGTACAATAAACCAAATATATTTACAGATTAATACATATGGCCAAAGGTATATACAAACTAATTACATAGTAACATATACATATACACAAAGAAATAAATATTCAAGCTTCGCTGCTTAGCAGCAATAATACGCGTTCATTGATGGTTAGTCTGGCTAGCTAACCGATAATCCAGGTTCTATCAATTTGAATTGCTGTTTCCGCATAGTTTATTATAACTGTTTATATATGTAAGCTTCAAACAAAGAAATTTAAAACGGTAACAAACACCTTTCGTGTTCCTTCTTTATATGTGAGTGTTTAATGGTTGCCAGCACATGCAGATCTATTTATATATGACAGTCCTACATAGATGAATAATCCATACTTCAGCCATAAAATCCTAAGCCAGCTTTTATATAATAGTATTTAAAAAATATATCAAACATACTAAAACATAGGTATTTGCCCTTGATTTATAAAAAAATATTAAAAGATAAATTCCTTTTAAAGTACATTCAGTTCCCAGCCTCAAAGTCCATTTAAAAATATAATTATAGCAACCATTATACTGAGCACCTAGGTAATAATAATTATTTATTATGAATATTACTATTCAATTTAATAGAGTATAAACTAAATTATAATTTATCTACCCAATTTGAAAAATTCTCAATAAGAAATATCTAAGACATAATGATAAGGTATGCTATTAATAACGGTGAGCTTTTGTCGTCTAGCTATTAAACGTGACTTGAGCAAGATATTTATTACACCAAATACAGGGTTTTATACGTTAGGAAAAAATAAATAATTAAGACAATTAATTTATAGATCAAAAACAAAATTACACTCGTAATATATAGTGCCTATATAACGAGAATTGAACAAAGTTTTGCATCCACTAAATTGAGGATTCCTCGTGTATATAGTTGTATGTATTTGTGTTCATGTATTTCAGTAATTATACGTGTTTATATACATTATACTTGGTGACATTAAAACATACGATTGTTTCGTACAATTAATTCTGTACATCTCATGTGTTAACGTTAATTCCCTGAACTTCAACCGCACGTGAATATGATAAACATACTGTCGTTTATCGTTCTAATTTCGCACACCGGTATGCTCTCGTGATGATAAGGGTTAAGGACACAGACTGCCTCGCTGGTCTAGCAATTTTCGCGCATTCACAAATTTAATGATATATTCTATTAATTAACCCGTTGTTCTATACAAAGTTGTGAAGATATTTACTGCCTCGAACCCTGAAAACGTCAGCCGCGATCCAAACGTAAGCTTGTTAAAACTTTTAATTTCACCCTTTCATTGTGTACCGCCCTCTCAACGAGCTTCCCTAACAATGCCCGAAAGTTCGCACTTTTGTAAGACGTATCAAGCCTTTCGTGTTGATTTCTTCTTAAAACATCTCTGTTTTTATTAGCTTCTTTGTTTCCAGCCAGATGCGGAATGCGGTATTTTAACTTAACTTTCATGAGAGAAATAACTACGAGTACAATATCATGGAACAATAAATAAATAAAACTCAAATTTTGCAAGGAAATTTTTAATAAGGGTACAATTATTCGGATTTCGTTAAGCAAATATTTTTACTGTATCTAAGAGAACAGGCATTGAAACTCATGCGGGAACATTTTGAACAATGGCCGTATGTAAGCAAAATTATTCCCGTTTTCCGGCGGCCTTATCTCTAATTCGGACTGACGTACATATATCCTTAAATTAACACATAATAAAGTATATTTATTTAAAAACCGTAAATTGAAAAAAAAATTATGACCACAAATTTGTAAATAAAATCCTATAGAATACAAGCAATAAAATTTATTTATTAGTACAATGATAGCAAATTATCAAATTATGTAGTACTAAAAATGGTCGACCGTTTATTTCTCTGCTAATAAAACATATTTGATTAATAAAATTAAATGCTTCGTGGGTTGTGTTGGTTGCAATCGCAACTGCTGATCGAGAGGTCCTAGTATCAAATCACGGGTTTCACTATTCTTCTTCCCCATTTTTCTCACTAAGATTAGTAATGGGTCAAAGTCTGAAGAGTTCGATGTAACACAAAAGGTTCATCTCCTTTTTCTATAATGGGCCATAAACATAATTGGTGAAACATGGGAGTATACTACTTCTCAAACTGCAGCTTCGTGGATTACAGGAGCGATGTTACTTTTTCATTCAACGTAACTTCACGCCTGTAATACCCGAAGGGGTAGGCAGAGGAATGCAAAACATTCCCACGATTCACCGGTTACGTTTACGTCCCACTA
>DWEI01005184.1:0-11026 GCA_018245875.1 Mysoria ambigua | reverse complement strand
ACGTTAATGATACTATGAAAATACATTAATGATACTATGATAATACATTAATGATATTATGACAATACATTAATGATACCGTGATAATAAATTAATGATACTATTGACAATACATTAATGATACCATGATAATAAATTAATGATACTATTGACAATACATTAATGATACTATGACAATACATTAATGATACTATGACAATACATTAATGATACTATGATAAAATATTAATGATATTGTTACGCCAGATCTTTATGCATTAGGCAGAGAGCACTAAGTACTGAGTACGTCCGGTCTTACAGACCTGACGTGCCTCACTCTTGTAGCCGATGACATTTTAAAATGATTACAAAAAACTACCAAATTTTGCGGCGTATTTTCGCTTGATTAAGATGTCTCATTTTTTATAGGGAACTGTATTCGCTTCTATAATAAAATACCAAAAGAGGTTATTAATCTATCATAAAAAGTTTAAATCCATTATTAAAACAAATCTTTGTAAATAAGCGTATTACAAAGTCAATTATTACTTAAATGATAAACATGCTTGGTATCATGTAACTCCAATTTCATTTTGACTCACAAAAAATGTTCTTAGGAAACCATTTTGAAAAAATGGCATTTGCATTCGAACACTTTGCGTAAGTCCCACCCTAGATCGATACCTACATAACTAATATTACAAACTGCCTGCAACACGGACGATGCACAAAAGTTGTTTTAATAAACCGCGAGAGGGTACTTCCGGTCGACTTTTTGACGGATAAACAGGCCTCTCATTGTGATGAGATGGCTTTATGCTTATGGACACTGTGTATGGAGCACTGTAGGATGTGTCTAGTGTCGCTAACGACACGCCTGTAAGCCTCGAAGAGGTAGGCAGAGAAGTGTAAGTGTACATTCTCACATTTTACCAGTTAAGTGTACGTTTCACTATAAAATATGCGGTGAGCCTATTGCCATGCATCGGGCACATATGCAGACTCCGAACCATTTTTAGAAATTGTAACTATAAAATATGTTAGATTCTAGTTAGACAAATTAAATAGTACCTAACCCGGGAAGTGCACCCGGGACGTATGAATCAGCTATTGCACTTGCAACGACCCCATCGACAAGGCATTTAATTTTAAGTTTTAAGCGTGAATAGATTAAAAGACCAATGAAATTTCCTCGCACAGTCACCTATAGTAGAAGTAATCCAAAAGGTGCGTTTTAAAGATTTATGACCACTTTTCATCATGGAGAAGGAACACATATAGAGGAAACTTGCGCATTGTAGAGTTCTCCATGATGTTCCCTGAGGCGCGTCAATTCTGGTAGGTTGGCGCGCCTGGTAGATTAAAGTTTAAACGCTAATTTTTAAGGAAACTCTACGTTAAATAGTGCAACGATAAAATTGTCGGCGGCGAAGTAAAATGTAGAGTTTATTAATTGAATACATTAAATGTAAAGAGGAGTGTTCTGAGGTAGGTAAAGGGTTAATATGAATACTGATTGGTATTCAACAAAATAGAGTCGGACATTTGTGAAATTGAGGTTCGATATAAAGTGTCAGGTAAGGTAAGATGAGATAACTTAATTAAATACAAATGATTATAATAGTCGCCAGCGATTTACAGCGCGTGTAATTACGGTTGATAAAGCGTGTGATGTCGACGTCGATGACTACGAAGGCGGCCTCAGCTGTGGCAAAACATCTGACAGTTGTGTACATTTTAGATTCTGTACGTTCCGCTTGTAATGTTGCAAGCGCACGGCCGAACGACGCTGAAGTTGACGAGCGCGCCGCGACGATCGCGCGCGGCTCGCTCGCCGGCGAGCGGGCGGCCGAGTCCGTCGACACAATAAGAGCGGGAGCGGGCAGACGAAACCTCGGAGTGTGATTACTGAACACAAAACGTTCGGCGACGTAGAATGGGAGACGTAGAAGTGTGCCGGCCGCCGGCGCCGTGAGCCGCCCGCGTTTTAGGCTCAACACTTTCAATACTTACATATATATAACGTCATAAAGCGCTTGTAATCCTTGAGGAGGTAGGTACAGTGTAGTAGAATGTTTATTTGACAGAAGAGAATCGTTGGTGAGTGTATCGCTCGCCATACATCAGTCTCGAAGGCGAGCGTTCGTGGGTTTATTTTCGCTAATCGTGCACCGTTTCAGAAAACATTTGACTATATGGAATAATGATTAAAACTCTACATCAACAAATCAAAACCCGAACAACCTGATGCTCTGTTAATTGAGAATCGGCAATATATTATAGCATGGCGTGAAAATGAAAGATTCTGACGACCTTGCCTACATTTCAGCCGCCTCCTGGCCTATTACATTATGATGAAAAAGGTAGCTTTCAGAGCG
Organism: Mysoria ambigua; assembly: GCA_018245875.1. Lineage (NCBI taxonomy): Eukaryota > Metazoa > Arthropoda > Insecta > Lepidoptera > Hesperiidae > Mysoria > Mysoria ambigua. The sequence goes on along the minus strand of DWEI01005184.1, from coordinate 8,669 downwards.
CCAGACGGCCGTAGTCTCCTTTAAATACTTGTTGATATCGTCCCGAATGCAACAATATAGCTCGCTTTACGCTACCATTTGACCCCCCCCCCGCCCATCCCCCCGCCACCTCTCCCCCTGAAAAAAATGCATTCTCTCCGTCCGTATACTGGCGTCCACGGTACGTTGATACGAACATGAAACTACCCAAATCACTTTAGCTTCACGATACATTTAATTATATAGTGTTATAATGATGTTGACCAAAAACAATAATGAATTATAGTAAATGTAATAAATGTCGATTTAAATGTAAACCTTCGCTATCTAATTACCAAGGACACACAATACAATGAACAGTTTCGGAAAATTTATTAGATGGCTTAATAAATTACCACAAGCTGTATGCGAATGGAGATAACACGCAGGTACAATTCAAAGTGTACATAATATGTAGTTTATTTATTTATTTATCTTTTCCACTTAGAACCGTCAGAGATCACTTGTGTACTGATAAAAAAGTATATAACTTGTTGTGATTCTAGCTATATGTGTTTTATTATCGCATTATGCATACATTTGTGTAGTATTTTAGTAAATTTGTTTATGTAATACACAGGTACCTTAGTAATTGTGTACTTGTAAGACAGAAGCGAAATAAATCGGTCCAGGTAACGCCGGCGCGGGCAGGCTGTGTGGGATATTTCGAAAATATATAGCTGGTCACTCTATCGCAGTTTTATTCTGAGACTCCATAGATGGTAATACTAGAAAGCTGCAAGCGATTTTAAATTACCTCTTGAACAACGCAATAATTTATTATCTTTGAGCGTTTGTTCAAAAAACTGTACATCCAATGTTTCAAATTAAAAATAGATAATATTGTGCACTACTGTTATCATAGAGTTAGATCTGTGTAGATAGAGATATTTGGATATATTAGTCTTCTATTATCAGTCTATGACTGATAACATTATCACCTCGTGGGTGTTTGTGTATTTTGTTTGTGTATTTCCTTACGTCTACGACTGGAAACAGTATGAAGTCGAAATGTTATAGTGTTCATTAGAGAAATATACACCAAACAATATTTCGGGCTGTACATCGAAAATGCTATTTCGAGCCGATACATAATACCCTTTTCCAATCTTCGGGTTCGAACCGACGACCCGAATAACGTCCTTGGACCCCAAAAACCTGAACCTCCGACGTAAACACGTTGAATTGAATGGAATATTTATATGAGATTGTAAGTCAGTCAATGTTGCTACAAATTGGTCTTCCCTCTCGCTCTCGCACCGGTGAAGCGATAGAGACGGAGCGAGATTTAATGCCTCGCGTACACACGACACATGTTAGTAATGACTGCTTAATTGTGCGCTTGGATTTAAGGCGAAGCTCTTCAAGACGCTATTCCATAGAGTCGATGTAGTGTCTTAGAGTAAGTTTTTAATTGTAAATAATTATTAGATGTGAAAATTCATTATCACCATCAAGCTTTTTAACGTTTAACTGTATAACATGGGCTTCTTTCTAAGATTGAGAATGATCGTTGGATCGAAATGAGACATTCCGCGGCAAAGTCTACATGAAATTTAATTCTATTTTAATAATTTTTTTTATCGTTATTTATCGCTGGGTTTTGTGATATTGGCTTAGTTTTTGCCCAGTTATATTGTACAATTGTAGTGCATGTATATTTTTACTGTGTTATTTAATTAGATGTACGTACGCTTCCCCTTAACACAATAAGTACTCGCACTTAATGCCGCTGCGCGCGGTACATTACGAATACGAGAACTTTTGGGTGACAATTAAAATTAATTCCAAGTTTCCTATACGATACCGTTGGAGGATATCGATTTATGGCATCGCCCCGCATACTCTAGTGGAGTTTATGGTATCAATAACACTATGATACCGTCTCTATAGACCCGGGAGAAAGTTACTTAAGTTGTCATAAAATATTGATTTTATTTTACTGAAACGCATACGATCGTGCCTGTTGAGATTGAGGTCTGCCTCGAGGAGCAAAATTATTGTTACTGTTATATAATCACGCCAGAATCCTCACGAGATAAGCAGAGAGCGCCGGTGAGGATGATAAATGCAGAAGATGCACGTCAGGGCCGCTGAAAGACAGAGATATTTGACATTGGGTACCTACTCTACAGGCAGTAAAGAGTAGTGTTCGTGTTCGGGACAAGATAAAGCAAAATGTTATCTATTACGTTTAAATGAACTCTAGCATATATATTAATTACATGATAGTGAAAGAGTATACTTTTTGTAATTTCTAGTAGCGGTTCGGAGTCTGGATATGTGTCCGAAATGTGGCAATAGGGTCACCACTTATTACATAGTGGGACGTAAACGTAACTGGTGAAAGGGATTACAGGCGTAAAGTTACGTACTTTTTGTAATTATTTTTCAGACATTATCGTGTGCTTTAATAATTCACGCCAATAAATCTACTTTATATCTTGTTTCTCCTTTCAATTGCAAAGGTAAGATTGGTGTGTTTTACTACTCCGTTAACCGTATACATTGTCTTCTAGCACTTCTCTTAATTGTCACCATAAAAATTAAACTCACACTTTGGCGAAAAACGAAAACGGTTAATTATTTAGCTGCAAAACTGTGGAATAATTCAGCCGGGCCGCACCGGCACCTGGGCACTTTTAAATAAGCGTCCCCGACATATTTATTATAGAGGGTTAATATACAAAATGGTGCTCTTAGCGAGACGTAATGTTCCCGTTAAGGGGTTGAATTTATGTTGCTCTAGTTCTCAATTAAGGGTATTTAAGGGGTATCGGTTCCTGGACGTTGACGCAGAGAGCGTTTTGTGTGCTGGGAAGACTTTTTAGTAGTCTCTTATTATTCAGTGTTAATGACACCGCTGGAATTATTATATTATCACGCTATGTTTCTTACGGGGTAGGCAGATGCCACAGGCATGCCACAAAGGTAAAATAAGTGGAAAAATGTAATAAAACTAAAAGACCATTTTATAAATAACTTATTCTTGCAAGTAAAGATTTCATTGAATGATAAATATTAGTATGGTAATAGATCGAAATTCTCAGACACTTGAGACTCCTTTACCAAGTGTCGGACCTAATTTATCAAGATAGCCCGTCATCCGCATCTCAGACTATTGAAATATATCGTTCTTACGTTTGCCATTTTTGATTGTAAAAATAAATACATGCTATACTTTCGATTTTAGATGGGCCCTACAAATTCAAGTTGCCTCGAAATGAGATATTTACTGTTACGACCCAGAAAAAATAAGTAGATAGTGAAAGCAAAAAGCTTATCATTTCTTAGCGAGGTTCTGTACGATTTTCTAACTGTACAACTTGGCAAAGCCTTAAATCTTAGTACAAAATTTATTAATGTTGCTTTAACTTTACGAACCATTCTTATTATATACATGTGATATCAGTGATACTGTGTAATAAATAATGTTTTTAAATATTCGTATAGGTCAGCATTAGACGTTTCGAGATCACTTAATATATTCCAGGAATCCATCGTGATTAGAACTTTATGGATCTCCTGCACTCTTCCTCCTCCAAACTTCTCTAAAACATTCGTGGTATTGTTCCAGAACCTTTTGGAGGACGAAGGCAACGTTTCGAACGAGCTCGCAAGCGTGATTGATACTGACAAAATGAACAGCATGCAAGAAAACCAAAAGTTACGTGGTAAGCTATTCGGAACAGGAATAAATTTTAACCTTCATTAGATTTGTAATCCTACCTAAGTTTTGGCGGTGCTTTGTCGCTACTTCTGGAGTTGTAGCAAATACTACCTCACTTTGGAGCATCCACATGCTACTTTTAAGCGTAAGCTATCTTCGCCTACCGTTCGTCTTTCAATAGCTCAAATGTCATAACTTACTTCATATAGCCTCGGTTTTATAGTCTGTATCATTTGAAAGGTGTTTTTAGCTTTCAGGTTAGGCCACTGACTTCTGGTTAGTCGACAATAAACATTTTTATGGTCTATGGTAGGAACAATAATTGTTTGTTCCACTGCTGAACATGGCTCCTATTTTGCAATGGAACGATTTCGAGCAAATAGCCTAAAATTGTTGTTTAAAAACTTCGCATACTTTAAAGAATATTGTGCAGAACTCTAAAGTGTCAAACGTGTTTTTTAAGTTTGATAAAAGTCGAAGCTTAAGTTTATGTAAAAATTTCATTTAACTCGAATATTTAAAATTAATAACTATGAGAACATATTACTTACAGAATTTTACAGAAAATTAATACAAACTGATGCACAAATAAGAAAATTGAAACAGAGCTCTGATAGTAGTGACGCGGTAGCCACAGCTGTCGACAGCGGCGGTAGCACACCGGAGAGATATAAAAGATCGCTTAAATTTATCAAACCGAAACATTTAAACATGGTGGGACACAAAATAAAGCGTTTTAAAAAAAACGATAACTATAACACACCAGAGGGGTTTTTAATTGAAAAGAAAAAGGTTTTAATTCAGTACAAGCCAATAGAGAGAAAGCGTCAGTTTCCTAAGTGTTATCATAGGCCGAAAGAAACGAAGTCTCACGAGAAACATTTGAAACATCCGTTCTATCAGAACAGTCAACGTTTGGACGAACTGTTGGATCATATATTAGATAGAAATATACCAGAGATAATGGCCGATCGAGTAGCCTTAGATCTGTTATTTTCTAAAAAAGACAAATGCAATCATGATATAACAAAACAAAGACAATATTCGGATTTACACATAATAAACCAAAGTGAAATAAATAATGACGTCTCAATACCGCAGAAAGAAATTTTAAACAAAAAGAAAACGAATCAGAGTCCCAATAGGAATTTTATGGGGCACCAAAATGAGGCACTTAATCCTTTAGTGAAACAATATGCTCAAAGTACAACACCTTTCTATAGCGATATGAAATATATGAATAATTTGGAAAATGTAGTTAGTTCAAAGCATGATGAAGAAATAAAAAACCAGGAGAATACTGACCATAGTTCAAAATTTATGGCTAAAATACATGCAGATAACAAGATTTACACTACAAAGAAAGAATACTTGGAAGATATGACTAGAAATTATAAAGTTTTAGGTAATATCCACCCGTATATGAAGTATGATTATTATAAAAATTCGTATAAAGATCAGGGTGATAACTTCATATTTACAAACAAAATTAATCAAGATGTGGAAAGAAACAAAAATGAATATTTCAATATGAGAGACTCATCTGATAAGAATTTACCAGAATTGTTACAAGAAAGAAGTCCTCATATAAAATTTGATATGAACCTAGATTACAATGATATTCTATTTTCTACTACTCCCCAAAAGGAAACATTATATTCGTCTGATTTTATGTAAGTTCGTTTGCATAAAAATATACAAATTAGTAGTATATCCTAATTTTTCTTTCAAAATAATATCTGATAGAAGTAAAACTGGGTGAATTTTTTAAGATAAATCAAATATTAATTCACCAACAAGACACCAACAATGGTGATTATTTGTAACCTGTATACTATCATCATCATCATTCGCTTTTTGCATTCTCTGCTGAATAAAGACTACCCGTGAGGGGTTATGCTCATAATCCGAACACTAAGAATACGGGTTGGTGATCGTAGAGCGCAGCCTCTTGCACTGCCTACGCTGCAACCCATAAAGCCTAACTTTTTTGTAATCAACCATTTATATAACTTAACATTTTTGTAACCTATATAGTATAAAAAAAAAGTTTTGTTTTGAGTTTGGATAAAATTGCAGAAATATGAAAAATCAAAATGAGGCGGGTACAAAACCTTCTACCGAGAGCAAACAGGAAAATATAAATTATAACATTCGTAAATTACTTCAAACTGATGAAGAAGACGATGCTCATGGATACAGGGAGTTAGCCCAAGATGTCAGCAATGGTGCTGAGGTCGCAACAGATGTACGGGGCGATAGGAAAATTAGAAATGTAATTATGTCTTAATTGTACCATTGTATTACTGTTTATTGATACTGCTGGAGAAGGACTTAGTGCTTTTTGCAGAACAACAGATACAATATTGTTTTGCAATGTTCACAACAGTGCTACTTAATAACAATAATTGAAAGTTAGGGCCTGTAGCTATATGTTTATTAATATCAACATTTCAGTTATAAAGAAATTGTTTCAATCATTGAGTCATTTTTGCGATGGAAACAATCTTGTCAAAATTATTTAAAATTAATTGTTGTTAATCAACGCGTACAATTAATACATGAACATTTAATTTAACATATAAAAATTGAGAATATGACATTTTAATAACATTTTTACCGTTTTATACATGTAAATAAGAACTTCTGTATTCTAGTTTATTTTGTGCATTATGTTCGCTAATACATTTGCGAAAGATCATTTCATTCGTTCTAATTTCATATATATTTCCTTTTATCATAATCCTAAACAACAGTTTAATCGTTGGTTTGTCGTACAGAGGTTTAAAAGATCGCATCATCATCAGCCTCATCGTCATTGCAGTCCACTACTGGACGTAGGCCTTCCCTGAGGAGTATGCCCGTAATGCCCACGCTGGGAATGCGGGTTGCGGGTCGTAGAGTTACTCGCACCGCCTACGCTGCTACCCATAACCGGCCAGGGCATTTAGTTCTGCCTAGATATCCCGCGGTATACCGCCCTCTGTTAGCGCCGGGTTTCATCGCCTCATACGACACCCTGTATCCCAGCACGGGGTCGGGAGGCCGCCCCGACACGGAACAGACTGCCAAAATATTATAGTATTTGTTCAACTTACAGAATAAGATTACTTCGATATGTAATCATTAATATTATCAATGCTATTGAATGATTATGAATCTATATATAATTTTATCTGATAAGACAAATGTTAATTTAAAAGGAAAACGCACCGGATGTTTACAATCGCAACTGGAAAGGTCCAATACCTCTTTATCCAAACGAACTAAATGCTATTATAAACCAAGCTACATTAGAAAATATCAAAATTCCACTAAATATGTACAATGCATCACAGATTGATAAAACGATTAGCAAAGTTAGCGATACGGATTACATTGAAGATTATATGGATAATAAATATGATGGATTAGTGCAACTGGCACAGGCGTACAGTGATTATGGTATTTTGAATGAGAAAAAGGAAGTCACGTCCCGGATTAAAGATAAATCGGGTTGCGTACGGGACAGACACAGAAACAAATTGTCTTCGAGCAAAACGCATTTTTTTAAAAGTGGATTTATCGAAAGATCGCGGAAAGGTAAATTATACATTTAATAAAACATAGCATGTAAAGGTTAATTGACACTCTTTCCTTACAAATGTTGGACACGTATCTCATGGATATGGAAATGGATGGGACCAGAAGCATACAGAACCACACAGTTCAAGTACATATCTCTTGAGTTATGTATATATTATCATCTTTGCAGTCGAAATACGTGATGTTTTTAATTGATTATCAAATAATATAGTTCGTATGACCTATATGTTTCAATTTGTTTAGGTACTCCATCTTCAGAGGGTGTAAGAATTGAGATTAAACCTGGCAAAAGCACCAACGATCCAAATTTTTTAAAGGCAATACAAAAACACTTTAGAATATCGAAAGAAGAAAAATGTTTAAATGGGAAGTCTACAGAGATACCATACATCCATCCCGATTTTCATCCCCTATTACATACAACATCAAAACCTTATCTACTCGATAAAAATTTCATGATGGGACAGAAATTTAACGCTAAGCCTGTACCGTTTTCTGCACCGAAACGTTCTTTGAAATCTCTCGAATATGTCGACGTGGCAGATTATCATAATTTTTATGAAGACGCACCTACTGGAGTTGTAAATTTCAAGGAAAATCTAAAACAGTTAGAGACTGATGAAAAAGTACACGATAATGTTAATATATCAACACTTGATAGTATTAAAGTTAACAGCAGCCATAACGGCACAATGGAAGTAAACGATTTTTTTTCCCTTATGTCGGATTGGTTTTATACTTTAGCTAAATTGTCCGGTGAAACAGATTTTAACAGAACTGGAAATGCAAGGTACAGTACCAATAATACAAAAACTGTTAAATTACTGTGTTTGTTGAGATTTTCTTTACGCAAAAATAGAAAACGAGCTTGGAGCAATCTCAAGTAGCCGCTGCCACTGATAAATATTTACAACAGAATTAAAACATGACGAATAGTTTTTGGGTGTTTAGTTATCGACAGCTTTTAATATTATTACCAATTAACATTAACGAATAATATGTACAACTATAAAACTAATACCATTAAGCGGAGCCAAATGCTATTATCGCATAATAAGTCAATTAAAGACACTACCATAAAAATAATAATCATTGAAAGTGTACATTATTAACTTCCCTACTAAAATTTTCAATCATTGTCGTTTGGCCAGTTCTATACATTTCGACGTCCTAGGAAGCTATTCTGAATATTTTTAAAATGATGTGCGTATGTCTGTGTGCATATGTGTGTAATATGTACATATATACCTGTCATAATCTTCGAACGGATTGATCCATCGAAGCATAAAAGCCCATCTACAAAATGTTCTACAATGTACAATGTACGTAACTTCACGCCTGTAATCCCCGAAGGGGTAGGCAGAGGAATGCAGAACATTCCCACGATTCACCGGTT
>DWEI01005183.1:0-11026 GCA_018245875.1 Mysoria ambigua | reverse complement strand
AAAATAAAAAATAAAGATTTAAAAAAAACGAGAGCAAATCCTTCAAAATCATTGATAGTTTCGTAAATTGTAAGCATCGATATATCTAAAATCAATCATAGATCTAAGGCAACAAAACCACTGTAGACCAGTGTTATTTAACCTATTTAATCCTATTTATATCTATGGACTAATATATATCTATGGACGTATGTTTGTTACTCTTTCACGTAAAAATTACTGAATGGATTTTAATGAAACTTTACAATAATATAGCTTATACATCAGAATAACACATAGGCTACAATTTGTAAATACATTCTGCGAATTGTCCAAAATATCAAGTACAAGTAAGTAGGATAGACGAGTTGGCGTCCGCGTTGTGCCCCTCGGCTCTCACCCCTAGCTCGCCTGCTCAACTTTTTGGTCTAGGTGTTTAATTTTTTACTTTTCTCTGTGAAGCAACGTATAAGCTACTTTCCATCCTAGAATTCCCATGAGTTCGGTATTTACGCGGGAAAACTTTGTGACATACTGATATACACACGGGCGATGCCGCGAGCACATCTGGTGTTTAATAATATTATGAGTAAAAAATTAATATTATTATTCGACAAGTAAATAATTTATTATAATTTATTTGATATAAGAAATACGTATAGCTTTAATTGATCACTGATCACTGATAATTACCATAAAGGTGATATGGGACATCAATTATATGTATTAATCATTGTAATTGATAATCCCCAACTTGGGTAGCTACCTTTTTTTGGAGCAAACAGTGTTGCAGGTAATGTTTTTATATCTGCTTAGTGGTTGGAAGATGTGTAACACTATTGTCTCTACTGGGAAATCTTAAACTAAGCGATACACTGAATACTAGCAATATAATAGTAATGTGAATGGCATACGTAACATGACACCTGTAATCCCTGAAGAAGTGGGTAGAGGAATTAAGTACTCTCCTAAGTTTCGCGGGTCATGGTTACAACCCACTATGAAAGAGGCGGTAAGCCTACTGTAAAATCGCGCACGGTAAAATGTCGCACATATTCAGACTCCAAGCCGGTCCTAGAAAATTTACGTAAGATAGTAAAATCTAATAGTACCCGAACCGGGATTCGAATCCAGGACCACTCGATCGGTAGTCGCGCTTGTGACAAACCGGTCAAGAAGTCAGTGAATAAACTAAGTATCTAATGATAAATCAGTCTTTGTATATAGGAACTAAGCATGTAAATAACGATTATTAGGAAATTTTTTTGCAAACCAATCTATGACACGGTAGGCATCGACAAAAAAAAATTATATTTAAAAAAAATTGTATAAAAAGTTTCAACAGCCCTATACATTATTTTCCTTCCATCAATCTTAAGTAAGTCTGAGTGCGAATAAAGCAAACGGATTATTTAGTGCTTCAGAAAAAAAAGATATTACATTGAGTCTGGAGATATCAAAAGTACTAGGTTGTATTGTGTTTTCAGTTTTTGGTGTAAAAAATACATAGAGAAATGACGACGTCATTATGAATAAAAGATAAACTACATTTAAGATCGAGGTATCACGAGTTGCTGGTTGTATTACTTTATTTTTTTATGTAAACATAACAAAGACATGGTAACATAATAAAAATGAAAAAATAAATTGTATCCGGTGACATCAAAGCGTTTGCACGATTATTATTATTATTTTTATGTAAAAATTGCTTCTTGTTATTTTCGCATATTAACCACCTAATCAATATATATCTTTATAATATACAGTAGGTAATACTGTACATAGATGTAAAACATCTTTAAAGCGAATACACATTAGGATTTTCTGGCGAGTGCTTTGATAAAGCGTCTTTTGAAAACTTAGAAGTCATAAGGAGTATCTGCATAACAAGTAAGCGTGGGCTTGCTGAGATATTCACGTTTGAATAAATTATGTCCACGTAAACGTAACATTACGCCTGTATTTGTCTGCCTCGTTGGTAGTGTTGGTTGCACGTGCGACTGCCGAACGGGAGGTCCCGAGGTCGATTCCCGGGTCTAACACTACAAAAATGTTCTAATTTAGAATTTCTAGTAGTGGTTCGGAGTCTGGATATGTGCCCGATGCATGGCAATAGGCTCAACACATATAACATAGTGGGACTTAAACGTAACTGGTGATTCGTGGGAATGTTCTGCTTTCCTCTGCCTACCCCTTCGGGGATTACAGGCGTGAAGTTACGTACGCCTTTAATCCTCGAAGACGTAAGCGGAGAAGTGTAATATACTGCTAGGTTTCATTATTTACCTCTCCGTGCGATCGTGGAATAGCGAGTGAGCCAAGTTTAAAATCGGAGCCAGCGGTAGAAATTTTAACTAAAAAATTCTAACTCACAAAAATTCAGTAGTGCCCTATCCGGGATTCAAATTCGATCAGCAGCCGGAATACATGTGAATAGTACTTTGTTACATTCGCGACACGAATATCAAGCTTCATAATAAACATCATAAGAATTCATAATACACTGTGACATCCAATTGCAATGTGACAAAAAAATGACAAGTGACATGGGTCGCTGACATTTACTTTCAAATGGAAATCCCTTTGAACCGGTCGCGATAAACATGTTAGAAATAATATCATTCAACATCTTCCGAAGTTAGCGGCAGTCCCGTTAAAACACATTTTTATATAACTTTATTAGTAAAGCCGTGTTTTGTATCAAGCGCACGTTCTAGATGAAAAGCTTTTTAGCATGTGGATATTCGTGTCGTGGCTTTATTTTAAATTGTGTTACGTTTGTAACTCTGCATGCGTTTTATTAATGCTAGTTATTATACAGGTATTTTGATCTGTATGTATGTGATGTATATTATTAGTTGCTGAGTTCTACCTTCAAATCAATTTCAGTTGTCTAGTTGGAAATTATACGGCGCCTTCATAATTATAAGCGAAATCAAATAATTTCTACTTAATTTTTATTGGAATTTAGGAAGTCAGGGAACAATCTCTAATTTGGAATGTCAATTATGAAATGTTTTATATCATATGGGATAGGATCCATTTGATATTAGTCTGACAGAATGTTTATTTTAAAAGTAAATATTTAAAATAGGCCCGGATCTTGAGCACAGGACCTGGTCATCAATCATACTTGCAATCACTCGACTAATACTACAGCTAACTATTCTCAAACGTATAATGCCCGTGCCTAGAGCACAGGTTTGTCTTTGTAGAGAGTGGCACTCATAGTCCGTAGATCAGTCAATAATTTATATTTAAAGACACAAAATACGACCGAAATAATGAATGCCTTTTTTAAACGCGAGTAAATAATATGTGACATGTTACGCGCCACATACGCGGATTGTTGCAAAGTAACATTAGCTTAATTTATTGACAACGTCAAGTTTCACGACCGCCGATAAATGACGAAGAAAAGTTCGAAGGGGCGATGTCATCTTGGCGTTCGTTTGCACAGCGTTGAAAGTATACGGTGTTGATACAGTTGTTGAGTTAGGCTTTTGTTTGTAAGTCATTTTTCATCTTGACAGAAAATTTACGTTCACTATAACTTTACTTTTCAACTCGTTACGACACATTTCCACGAACGCTTTAAGCGATGTTTTTAAATTAGTTTTTAGATACCACAGTTTGTAATGAATCAGTACGATAGAGAATGATTGTTTTAAAATATACAACACAACAAGATTCAATCTCTCTATTTATATTTGTCTTTATTCACTCATCCCTTCTCGTACATTATTTTGATTAGCCTGTTGATTCAGTAATAAACAAACCATACTTCAGAGTTCTGTAGTTCAATGCCTACCAAGAAATAATGTTTAAGGTGTAAACATGAGTATATATTTGTTGCGTGTGTACAAAATCATTTACAAAACTTTCAAAGTCTTTTAAATTGCTGGTGCGTCATCCAGTTTGCAGGCATCTTGGAATTGAACCATTCGCCTTGTTTTCAGCTTGCTACATCCAGAGCATCCTTAGTACGTTTGTGGGGCATCGATCCCTACTCTAAAACTCGTCTTTTCCAACGGCTACGGGTATTCGACGGATATGGTTGACCTATTGGTACTTCAGCTTGCTAATCCTAACAGCCATACCGTTAACTGTCCCTTCATTTTCGTCGACTAATTTTCTCGGATCTTATCCTCTAGAATAATTCCGAGTTGCGATTTCACCAGTGACTTAGCGAGAAAGATTATGCCAATTGAGAGTCGTCAGTGGGAGCGTGAAATTCCCAAGAGTTTATGTTTATCTTTACGGTCCAGCGTCTTACGCATATAGTCTAATGCGCCTGTGAATGGTTCTCGCGACGTAACATTGTCTCGTTCTTATGCGATTAGGAATTTATGTATTTAATTCCTGTCTTATTTCTACAGTAGACGATGTTAGTTTGGTATCATATGACTGCGCGTAATGCGTATGATTCTGCAAATATCCTGTTGTATTGTTACATATACATATTCAATTGGCAAGTATTTTATATTTCATGTAAATATACTTCGTTACAATACAGCTGCGTTTATCGTAAGCAATATCGATCTAGCTTTCGGTAACTATAGACGCGTGCGATAAAATATGAAAATAATTTCCTTTTAAATTATTACCGGGACGCTGAGGGAAAAGCTCTAAAACATGACAAAATGAAAAAGTGTTGCCAACAGCGTTAGTATTCCCACGGGCGATTCGTACATCTTATACTGTATCATTTCAGAGTGAAGTGTGTTTTGAATGGCCCTATGGTGACGTAGTTAGTGAAATCTATGTAAAGAAAGGTGCCGGTTTGATTTTCGCTCAAGACAAATATTTGTGCGATAGAGGCAAGCGTTCTAGTGGATCTGCGTATAAATTTATCTATTGAAGTATACATTTAAAATTTGTATGTTTAGTTTGTCAAATATCTGGTCACTATAGCGTAGGTGTTCTTACTTTGAAAACACATGGGCGGGAGCGAAGTTAGACTAAAATAATAATAATAATTATTATTTACAACTCATTCCCTCGGACTAATAAGGTTTAATTGCAGGTTAAAAATAAACTAATTTCATATTTCGTTAACTCTGCTCACGTACTTCAACGTTCCAATTATGCTTAGTTCCAATAGGTATCCAATTCTGCGAAGCAGCTATAATAATAATACTGAACCAGATTATCCTGGATTATTCCTGGCGCCAATATCTTGGAAAAGTCTGTGGGAGAAGCCTCTGACAACTGCAAGTTCATGAATTAAATGAAGGAAAATACTGCCATATTATTACGTCCTTGTACGTTATAATGATAGATTCTATTTTCCGAGATTTTATCCGAGTGGAAAAATTTTTATTTTTATTACAAAAATCACAGCGTAAAGTTCTTTGAGAATTATGCAATGTTTTGGATTTCATTGGAAGGAAATGTGTATTAATTTGTAATAGCAGTAAATATGGTTGTGGTATATATCAAAAGGATGCAGGCCAGCTGAACTGGTGCACTAAAGAGCATACGAAGATTTATTATGGATAAGAACAACTGTGAAGCACAATAACTATGTAAGTATCTTGTGTTCAAGATACTGGCTTACAGTTACTTTATTAGTCACTCCAACACACCAAGCATGTCGAATAATTATATCTAATATATGTAAATACGCATGTGTATAGGTACGTATCTTCACGCCAGGTCCCTCACAGGGTGTGCAGAGAGCATCCAGCGCTAAATATATTTATCTATACAGCCCTGCCGCGCTTTTTTATATTCAGCCTGACACGCAAGCAGACGGACCATCTGGTGGTAAGTGATTACCGTCGCCTATGGACATTCGCAACATCCCAGGTGTGGCCAATGCCTTGCCGGCTTAGAATTTCATCCGTATTCATCACTCGTCATACATGCGCGCCGATCTCGGAGACTTCCCAAGATATTATTATCATAGTATCTGGTCTGTTCATATATATAAGTGAGTTGTGGGCTCCCGCGGCACTTGCGTCGTTCAACAACCTCGTTGTATATCTGCTGTACCGCTTGTACAGTGTATTGTGTATCTGTGTAATAAATGTTTACAATTTGTAATTACCCGCATGGTTGGAAATAAAAACAAATGGACATCGGTTGATGAGTAAAAAAATTTGTTGGTTATTGATTCGAATCAATGGCCCAATACGATTAGGTTTATCGCATAACGCACTTGATGAGTCGTGGGACCGTATCACACTCCTCTGTCTATCCCTTCGGGGATACAGGCGCGAAAAATATGTTATGTTAAGAACAGTAGGTACTCGTATGTTAAGTGGAGATAAAGACAAAGAAATTACGTTGTAAATTGTTGTCGTAACGCTAACGGTTTAAATACTTGCGTGGAACTTTCTGTCCCAACGACCACATGTTGTGAAACTTTCACATAATTTTCAGGTGGGTAAAAGCTTCATTTTGTGCCATGAAATTGAGAGTTCGTAATTGTTTAGCGGGTATTTGTTAATAGAAACATGGCAAAGTTTAATTTTTTTTTGATCCATGGTTTTTTAGACACAGACATCACCCGACAATAGTATCAAAACATATACTAGAAGACATTTCGAAAATATTTTTATGGCACTTGCTGTAGCAGCAAAGGAAACTATTGTAAAGAAACCTGTACATTATCCAATGATTCGTAATTTCGTATGACGTGGACGACGTCTGTTAACCTGCGCACAGCATGTGTAGCAGTAGCCTATAGCCTTAATCTTATATACTCTGGTGAAGACATAAGATCGTAAGGCTTATGATGATAATTACGTTTTTATTTTTAATCCCTTGATATGATAATGATATAAATTATGGTTAAGTTATGGTATGTATGCTCATCTTGGTCTAAGCTTTTATTAGGCGATGCTAACTGCAAGGTCCTACGCAATATTTAATATCCTATCACAATCTTGTCTAAAGTTCATCAGTATGATTTTTATTTGAACATTCAAATAAAACAAAGAATAATCTGTTCCGCATAATTTCTTCCAGGAAAATGTAAATTCTTCTACTGGGAACCCGAAGGTTCCCTTTGATTGATATTTACATACTTTCCACTTGAGGTCACTTTAGCGGTGAGAACGAGGAAGTGAATATTGGTTTTGTGAAAGTGTATGAAAAAAATGTTCTGTACAAATGCATTCGATTGGAAAAATACTGTGGTTCATAAATGAGCGTCTTCAAAATTGACGTTATCAATAGAACTATTTCAATATTTGTCCTGTCGCGATATTCAAAGTAATTACGAAATTACCTTATTTAGTTCTTAGTCCTCAACTTTCTTATTCGAGGTCCACGCCTGACAGTGGAACCGTAAATCAGTTGATAAAGATGAAAATATTAAAGAATGCCTTGGGAAGCTGCGTAGCGTATTTATAGTAGCAGTCACCTACCCACAGAATTGAATGGGTATACCGTTGTTTGCAAATGATTTCCATCTGAATCACCAGCTCTTTAACATTAATATTATAATTTACTTTTTAACTTTCTCATACTTCAACTTCACGTAGCTGAAACTCGAGAATTATTATTAAAACCCACAAAGCAATCCATTAATTGATTAAATTTAATTAGCCGCGAAACTGGGTGAATTCATTCTCATGGCAGAAAACTCTGTTGTGTAAATGAGGTAAGTGATTACAAAAATAAGAGCCAGGGAGTTCGAATTTCGAATAAGATTACAGGTAAAAAATAAACACATTCGGGGAAAACGAAACTGAAAATATATTGAAACTTTAAATGACGCTGTCACGGAATATTGAACTCTATTATGTTGAAACCAAATTGAATTTTTTTGAAATACACGATTCGGGAACGACATGATACAACAATGATTGTATACAAAAAAAAACGTATACAATTAAAATAATTCTTTACGACCGTCCGTTGTAAATGCTTAAAGGAGTTTAAAGAATATCTTTAAGATTTTTAAGGAGTTTAAAGAGTATCTTTTTAAAAAACTAAATATAGGGCATTACCGCTGCTACCAAATTAAGAAAGGTTTAAAAGAGTATTGAGAATTATCAATTGCATTCAAATATGGAAATTCATATACATTCAAATTGTCGTAGAGTTAACATATTAAACAGAACGTTCCTACTAAATTTGGTCAATGAACGTCAACATTTCCATTACGATTCTCGTATTAATGTACATTAAAATTCTCTTGGTAATCCAGATGTTCGTTTCGTTGTTCCAAATAGCTCAGTTCCATTAGAAAAACGAGATCAAGTGAGATCAAGGGCAAGCGTGTAGGCGGTGTTCGCAGTAATTTACGGCGCAATCGCCACTGAAAACAAAATTTGCAGAAAATTAGTGAATTACTGGAATGTTTTTGGCTTAGCGATTGATTACCAAAGATTTGACTAGCGGGATTGGTATTCGATTCCCGAGAAATGTATTTTTAGATTTTGTCTGACGGACCTAAAATGTTTTGCTTGTGTTCGATCTATTACTTATTCATTATTTTTTGATAGGAAAATTTTTTCATTGCCGAAATTTGTATTTGCAATTATCTACATATTAACTTAATGTACTAACAATAATTATTGATGTAATATTATGTATTGACTGCCTCGTTGATCGTGTTGGTTGCTAGTGCGACTGCAGATCCGAAGATCCGATTCCCGGGTTAAGCACTAGAAAATTTTCTAATGTAGATTTTTTAGTAGTGTTTTGGAGTTTGGATATTTGATGAGTCTATAGGTATAGGCTTACCAACCATTCCATAGAGGGACGTAAATGTAACCGGTGAAACTTGGCAGTTTTCTGCATTCCTCTGCCTACCTCTTCGGGGATTACAGGTGTGAAGTTACGTTACGTTTACTAATTATATTTTTAATCACGATAACATATATCATTCTATTTCATGTAATTTTCCCCTCACAGTTTTTTCTTATAAGCTTGATGCTTTTAAATATTGCAATCCATTTTAATAGACTAGTTTTACACCCAACGCTCTGAAACCATAATTTCCGGCAAGTAATTAATATAAATGTCGTATCATGAATATTGTTTACGAGTATACTTAAGGAAAAGCGCCGTCTCTTCACTCAGTGTCTCTGCCAAGCGCTGGCGCTGTTCTAGACAAGATTTAATAACCTCTTCAAAACAAGCGTGGCGTATCACGGAACGCGTCTCAAGGTTATATGGGAAAATTTGATTAAAGTATATTTTAAGTCGGTTCTGCATATTGAAGGTCCTCGTGCTCATGTGTTGTGGATAATTCGTTTCGTTGTTATAAACTAAACGTTATTCCATAAAATGTTTTGTATATGCTTGTTTTATTGCTGTTTTGTTATTGTTGTACCGTAGCTAGAGCAAGTAAGAACTTCAAGGGAATTCTTATTTAATTGAAAATTAAAAAATATTTACAAAAATTCAAAACCAACTTTTTAAACTGTGTCGAACTGACGTTTTATTCTCAGCGGAGATTTTATAAAAAAAATTAAAATACAAGTAATCTATAGCTTATATGTGGCTGTTGCTTTTGAGTATCATAAAGACGTTTCCATCATCACCATTGATGAAACGTGGGAGTGTTCTTCATTCCTCTGCCTACCTCTTCGTGCGTGAAGTTACGTTTATATTTCTATCATCAACAGGGTGACTGCTGCAAATTATAAGCACCGGATATGAGACGAACATTAAATGTCATAACAATATATTAACGAGGTTCATGAGAGTTGATCATTGTTTACCAGAATCCAATAAAGAACGACGGGGGCGGTGCTGTAGGTAGTCTTTACAAGGAATGAACTGGAGAGAAATTGCAAGGTTCTTATTGCAAAGATGCCGTGTGGGCGCAGTGCAACGGTGATAAATGAAATACCGCTGGAGTTTTTAATGATTTACCACGCGATAGTCGACGACAAGACCGATTCTTGTGAAAACATCAGACCCACGCACAGAATGTAGGCGGAAATGTTGCCGCCATTTTATATTTGTAAATCGAACATCAAGAATTCCAATGTCCTCCTTCATATTGATTCGGAGTAATATTACTTACCTGTTTAATGAAGTAGAGAACTTATTAAAGACAGTTTTCATTACGATTCAATTTAATTTTACCATTTTTTGTGCACGTTTTAGTTTCAAAGGAATCTCTTCAAAATTTTAAAACGAAATTAAAGCGGACTTAACCTAACCTACCTCTTCAATGATCACGGGGGTGATGTTACGTTTTTTTTGCTATGATTTTTGGGTTACGAATTTTGGCGGAATATGTCCATTTTATAAATCGACACATCATCACCAGAAATTACATGTTCACTATTCAATCACTAATCATTTCTGGCGACGTGTAAGTGCAGCCGGTGGTCATAATAATTTTCAACGCTGTTCAAACTTGCCACTGGAACACGAGACATAATTACGAAGTTGATAGAGCAACAGAAGCGTTCATAAATACCGAAACCGTTAAGGGACGCGGAGTTTTTCAACTAGCGGACTTTTGTGGCGCAGCTGCGTTAAACGAGTTTTGTGTATTTTATTTTAGTTTTCACGAGTTTCTTCTTTATCTGCGATTATTCTTGTACGTAATCATGACTTTATTACAGGTTGTAAAACGTGCAATATGTTATATTGCCGATACATATTCGAACTTAGGGTTCGAAAATGGGTTCGAAATTGTGTTTTAAAATTGTGAGGAAATAAAAAAGAAATTAAATAAATTGGTTATAAATTATGAAGGAAAGAAATTATGAGTATGTATTAGGAATTGTAGGGTCGATAATTATTTTATACTTCTACACGAGAATCCATTTTAATTAAAAGTAAAATAGTAAATAATCTGTGACTGTCCGTTTGTCGTGTCGGTTGCAACTGCGACTGCTGATTGGGAAGTCCCAGGTTCGATTCCGAACACTATAAAAAATTCTAGTTTATATTTTCTATTAACGTATCGGAGTTTGGATATGTGCCCGGTGTATGGTAATAGGCTCACCACCTATCCCATAGTGAGACATAAATGTAACTGGTGACTCGTGGGAATGTTCCACATTCCTCTGCCTACGCCTTTGGGGATTACAGGCGTGAAGTTACGTTACTCTATTTTGATGATATT